>JAQBSW010003299.1:0-85661 GCA_029291075.1 Eudiplozoon nipponicum
CCTTATGCTTTTTAATTATAAAATATTATCGGTAGGTGCTCTTAAATTCTGCAAATTAAAGAACATTTGACGATTCTAGTCTGAAAACACAAAGGTGATGCAGTTTCAAGTCGATCTGGAAAAAGAACAAATTATTAATACTGATGAAGTTTCATTACTAGCATTATTATCTGTCTTGGCTACACTGGGTGCAGTTGAATATGTTTGTAATTAATTATAACACTGTTTTATATATCGTTGAATAATGCAATTATTACTTCAAAATTGAGATAGCTGATGTCAATCTAAGTCAGAGAACAAGGACTTGTTCTAATAGCAAGTGTTAAGAAATATTTAAATAATTATTGTCATCACCCGCGCAATCAACGGTTGGTTTATGTGTTGAGAATTTTTTTTCATTTAGCCTATCTACAAAATCATTTTATTGATACAATCGGCAGGTTTTGTACACAGTACATAAAGTCAGATCGCTCTGAAGCCGCATCGTTGAAGACTTTATCAGAAGTTGATTAGACGATCGTTATATAATACATACATATAAGAAATTGCATTGACAAACTGACTCCTATTTCTTGACCAAATGTGTAATTGTTTTGAGGTTTAGTGTCGGTTTCTTTAGATAAATCACTTATATGCACAAAATGTAATTGTATATGAGATTTTACCTTTTTTCCCGTGCGATTTGCATATATTTCTTAAACATATTTTGCAGAACTTTCGCAATACAGAAAGCATCATTGTAACAGTTAAATTTATAATGATTCTATAGTCTATGAAAACCAGTTCCAATCCACTACAATACCGATAGTAGAATGAAGTTCAGCGGGCCTTTTGTTAAAATGCAAAGCAACGTTTGTATTACCCTAACATACAACCAATTTAAATGAATTGAAGGACACTTAAATGTATATCCAGTTGAGTTTTGTTTTAAAATTAGATATAAAGTATGGATGCATTTATTAGATTTAATTTTATATCAAAGTTTTATGTCCTTTACTGTCTTAATTTTACCTTTAATATTATCTATTTTACAAAAGTCTTTTTTGTTCTCATACTGTATTGATTATTAATTAAATTTGTTTCTCATTAAAAATTAGTTTCCAGTATTGCTTTGTACTAAACCGGTGTTTAATTTCAATTGGCTATTTTAACATTTGAATTAATTTATCTGCTGCTTTAATGTTTTGGTTCTACTATTATATATTATATTCCAGTCTAGCTTCTTTTCAACAATTTTGCAAACGGCGAATATTAAAAAAATTTTCTCATATTTAAAATTTTACAATATATGCCAATTAATCTTGACATGACACTGTCCTTATAGTGCCGTGAATTGCATAAGTTTTCAATTGCTTGTCTAATTATAAGAACATATTTTTCAATCGTTTTCCGACGTTTTAGCTTTGGCTTCGTTTTTGTTCATACACTTACGTAATTGTACGAGCTTCGGACAGATTGCAAACAGACTTAACGAAAAGGCCATTTTGAGTATAACAGAATAAACACAGGACATATTTCTTAACTATGGCATGAAAGGTGTCGAGTGAATAAAGACGGCCAATTGATTTCCAGCAAAGAGCTGGATAAAACCACGTCACACGACTAAATAAACTTAACACTGCAGATCTAGTAATCTAGAAGTGCTTTAAATGCATGATTACATATATTTTAAACGTTACTTCACTCAAAAAATGATTTCGTACCATCTATCAAACGCATTGTTATTGTTGTTGACAAGAACAGAATTAAAATCTTAATTATTTACAATTTTTATTAATCGATAAATAATAAATCTGATGAATTTTATCCTAATTCTAATAACCAATTCACTAACAAGTACGATTTGCCTTGAACATGATTTTGTGCTGTTGAGCATTGACATAATATAGATTGACGTTGAATTCCATCCATCAAGCTCGATTTAAGATTTAATTTTCACAACTCACGCAATCAAACGGCATGAGAGATAAAAATTAACTGAGTTTTTTGAGCATTAATAGAGTAGTATAGTAAACTAAAGTGGGACCATCATAGAATAACACTCGAAATAGAGCTTTAGGTTTCCCATGGAAGTGAGAATTTTTCGACTACAGAGTACGACTGCGATAGAGTGAGAAATTGTTGTTTAATTCAAATCCAAATACTTCATTTGAACAAAATTAATAATAAGATTTTTGCGAAGCATGTATAACTGAAACAAAACTTAAATATCTTTCAAAGTTGAAATAGGAAATTTGAACTCCATTATTTAAAATAAAGAAAAAATAAAATATCTTGAAGTGTTGCATTTGATTTTGGAATACCTCAACCTATTCAAATGAAATTTGAAGATCAAGTCTTCTTTTGGCAGCTCAGCGTCATTGGAAACTGCTTTGAAATTTAAATAATTGAGGTTATTGCACGACCTGATAAAGATTCGGTTTTGGAATTTCAGGTTTTATCGTCAATACAGCAAAAACTAATCTATTATATTGTATCTTCTGTAAAATCATTTGTATGAGATTCGAATAAGCTCTGATAATGTATCAAAAAATGTGAATCAAAACATTCTGAATGTATAATAAACGCTTCAAAAAATAAATTTCAACGTAATATTTGAAACAATTTCGTTTCAGATTCGTCTAATTTATGTTGCGAATTTCTTTAATGTTATTATTTTTAATCTGTTGCTATTCTAAGATAATCTTAAATAGAATTTCGAAATGAACTGTCATTAAACCTTGACGTTTATGTAGAAAATACCGTTATAGAATATTAGTTAAATAGCTTGTTTACCGTTTAACAACTTAAATTCATAAAATATGTTTGCCTTTTGTGCTATATATAGATGCATTAAAAATATTTGCGAATTCATCTAGTGTTATTAATCTGTATGGCTTTCTTACGCTTGTTATTGCCACCTTAAAGCTGTACTGAAAGATTTTCTCCGAGAGCTGCCAGAACCACTGTTCACAAACGCCTTATACCCTATGATATACGATGCGGCTCAAGTCAGTCTACCAGGAGATGTACACAATGGTGCCAAATTGATGCTTAATATTCTTGACTGTCTACCCGCCGTCAACCAGGCAAGTTGAAATTTGCAATACACCTAAATTCAATGAAATTTTCATCAATCATCTTCTATTTTTAAGGAGCGCAAGTTAATACAGTGTTCATAAAAAAGAATCATTTCCAATAATTGTAGCTTCATTCATATCAGATTAAAAATATTTTAATAAATTAAATCCAGTTAGAAACTAATTTCAGCAGTTAAATGAGTGATTCGGATTTTAACAAATAATTTCATTTGATTAGCAAACTGGAAGATGGTATTAAAATGTTAACTTTCTCGTATGATCAAATTTTTACTTTTATTAAGTCTATGCGATTATCACCAATATTAGCTCACAGTCAGTGTCAATGTACATAAAAGTATTCGATTCTATTTAAAGCGTTTAATTTATTTAAACTATAAATCCAATTTTGACGAGGGCACTTCTTACCTACTGTATAGAATTATAACTTGAATTTAATTGAAAGTTTAAGTAAGCCCAAAACGGCTGTTTTGTAGATTTCATTTAGTATATGAGCTTGAATACTCTAACTTAAAAAAAAAAAATTTTGGAGACAAAATAATAGTATTCGCAATGAACAAAACATTATTAGCCATTTTAACGACGATTTAATAAATCAAATAAACGAAACCGGAGGAGGGATGAAGCAAGTTTTGTTTACAGTTAGCTTAACGTAGCAAAATTAGTGTAAGCTCTACGTACTAATGCGTTTCGACATTAGATTTTCATAATTAGATCTCGTTGAATTTCCATGGACTTAAATCAGTCCTGTCATTTCTTGAAGAATAGTTTTATTAGTGTAACGGCACAAAACGTTTTATAATAAATGATTGTATGTTTTTATTTTTTTGCCACTGCAGTTGTAATCGCGATGTGTGCGAATAATGCATATCCTCGTTAGTAAAGCGTAGGTCATTTGTTGAATTATCCCAAAAATACGTTTTCAGAACTCTTCTTGAATTATAGTTAATTAGTTAATCAGCTCAAATGAAAGGTAAAAGCTTAGGTTTATGCCACGTGTTTAGAGATGGGCATATTCTGTTGCACTACAATTTTACGCTCAATCGACACTCAGCTGACTCGTTTTTGGTCTAGTTGAGATTCTTCAACTGCCTGTTTAGTAAATAACATTAAGTATTGAGCACAGATTCCAAATAATGAATGCACAAGTAAAGAATTGAAAGTCACGACATTTTAAACTTATTTTATTATTTTTTGTTAATTGACATAATAAGTTTTAAATTAAAGAAGGCAATCGAAAGCGAGTTAAAAAAACTTTCAAAAGTAAAGATTAATTGGGAACAAACCACAGTTAGTCAGTAGATCAGGTAATTATGCAATGTCCAATAGCCCACCATCTATTTCTTTAAAGTTGTAGCTTTATTTGTATCTGAAGTGAATATGGCAAAAACGAGTTAGTTTATGCAGCCTATGCGAATAACTCGTGAAAGCAATAAGTCTCAAAAACCCATGAACATTCATAACAGACAATGTTACACGCTTCCTGAAGGGTGCAATTTATAGGGCTGATCAATTCCAATAAATTGCCTTGTTTTATTGCGCATAAGACTGGTTAATAGGCAATTAGAATTAATATGTTAATTACGCTTAGTTGTTCATTGTATTAATTATTTATTTAATTAATGAATAAAATTTTACCATTCTATGTTTTCGAACTGCTAAGAATATGATTACGACTAGTTATTTATAGAATGGGATTGTAGCATTCTTTAGGTGACTCAAAATCTAAATGTGAAAAATTTTATTAGTAAACAATAAATCTAAATTGCCCATTAGCGATCTAAAGAATTTCATTTAGACTTAAAATCGGAATATGTTCGGCATCTCTAAGTAGAGCATTGATAAAACCGAACGTGATTGTATTTTATTCATTTATTTTATACGTAACTACTCTATTAGATATTTTGCAATTTATTAAATAATTAAAATTTCTCCAAACTGTATTTTGCGCATTTCAATGAAAAAATTTGGTATTCAAATTTTTCTAACCAATGATAATATTTACCTTGACGGAGCTTATTGAAAGAGGGCAATACCACAGGCAAGTTTTGATAAGTTATCTTTTCCTTAATAATGTGAAGTCATTAAACTTCGAGAATCCTTTATTTATTAAAAATTGAGCTGAAGATATATTTGCATAAATTTACGAACATTGCAGTCAGATGGAATAAATATATCCACAGGGTGAGTCGGCTAAGGAAAGATTTTGTCAAAAACTGCAATTCAACCAAAGTGATTAAATATAATACATTTGGATCTTTGCTGAGTATTTATTTAGTTCACTAATAGTTGTTTGCGCGCGTCTTAATAACAATTACTTCACTCAAGTTAGCCAGCTTGATATTAAAACCAATTACATTTTATAATAATTTGACAGTATGTGATAAAATTGCTTATTAGGTAGCATACGATTTATTAGGAAAATTTCACGCTTATTGAGAACTCGTCAAGTACTGCTCAGAATTTTACCACAAATGGGGCTCAAACCGGGTACATTTGATTCACATTCTGTGAAATTATGCACACATATGGAAAGAAAAATTAGATATACGGCTTTCACCTCCAGTAGTCTCGCATACATCGTAATTGACAGGAAATCTCGGCTGCATAATTACTATGCAGTCACGAATATTAATTTTTAGCAGCTTTCGCCACATAAGTGGATGATCATAGAAGATTGAAACGCGTCAGTAAATTTTTAAATGATGAATATCGTTGCGCAGTGCTGTCCTTTTTGATGTGGATTTGATCGCATTTTTCTTGTGCGGACAATTGATAGCAATCTTAGGTCGGTAAAATCTTGAATTTTGATCATTTTCAGGTGATTTGATTTTTGGCCTCGATTGATGGGTTCTCACTTGTCCCTTCTTTTTTAAGCCTTCCATCAGCTAATTGTCTAAAAATGACATTGGAACAAGATTTTGGGAAAAGAAGAATGGGAAATCTTGTTCCAGCGTCAGTAAATTATTAATGAAATAGGCAATTTACCAACAGCACTCATGCTTTAAACAGTGCAAACTTCATCGGAAATAAAATCATTTTTACGGATATGCAATTGCGTAGCATATTATTTGGCGAACTTACCAATTATGACATCAAACGGGCATAGAAATTTTAGAAATATTATAGCTTCTCAAAATGCAGCCAGACCTGTGAAAACCGTTTAAACGCGAATTCAATGTGATGTCGCACAGAGAAACTACTTGACGATAGCCCAACTCACTAACATATTCCTTATTACAATAATTTTGGTTTTTATGTTTCAAATTATTCATTGGACGATAATTGAGAGAAAAATATGAAAGGAAAGGCTTTGGAAGATTTTGTTCTACTTCACATTCATAAGAATTTTAAACTGTCATATATTCATACTCGAACTCCTAAACCCCAATGACGTTACCTATTAACGTATTAATCTAAACAAGTTCTTCATATTTCCATAAATATATCAATTAAAATATTGTCAAAAATTCCATTTAGTAACCGTCCTTCTTAAGGCAACGTTTGTTGAATTATCGTAATTGACAGATTAAATTTAATATGTGTATGAACAGATAAATTTACAAATCTGTTAGAGAACAAAACAGGAATAATTGATGATCAGTGCGATTCGGGGCTAGATTTTCCTGTTAAAAATAATTTGCCTTTTATAATTTATCCGCGAAATAATTAATAGGGAAATAGAATTTTAACCACTACTACATACTTCAATCAACGAAACACCAACGTATGTAAATCATAATTTCTATCTTAATATAAACATTTGATTATTTATGACCATATATTTGTCAGTACAAAATAGGCATAGTGTTGGAAAGGCAATTAATGCTGTAGATCGGTTTCGTCCTTATTGGAAAGTCAAGAATTGGCCATAGACTGCACTCGAACCTGGGAACGTCTACTTTGGAATCTATTGCACTAACGACCTAGTCACCCACACGCACATTACACACAATTTTCAGTTAAATAACAACTAATGTATCTCAGTTAGCCTTTCCCTTAATTGGGGCTTTTAAGTTAACCCTTTAGACCAAAAATTCCAAATAACTACCCCAAATCTGCCATTATTGAACATACAACACACTATATGGTAAAGTGGAATTAATTTAAACATTTATATATTTAAGCGAATATTGGTTGCGCGGGCGGTTATAACAAATAATTTAATCAAGTTTGCGATTCTGATGTAAACACCGGTCTTATTATCTGCATGCATTTGTTAGTTTTAACAAAGCATCGTCCTTATTTGGATCTCATTACGTATTGTCAAAAATTTTCCACGGACAAAGCTCAAATCTGGTCACGTCCAGGTTCAAGTCTTGTCCACGGCAGATCATTGACAGTATTTGAATAGATTATAATAAGTACTTATACCGACTACTGAATGAATTGCCTTTAGATACATTATACAATGCTTAGTATAAAATGAAAAATGTATCTATAGAATGAGGCTAGTGCTTACATTAAATCGCAACTTTGATATGAATAATTGTTATCACCGTTTGCGAAACCAATGTTCCTTAATTATATAAACATCAAGTTGACAATTTCTTTTTTTCTGAGAATAATTTAGTTACATAAACGTAAAATATTAATTAAATCCATCAAATGCCGCGGACGGGGCGGAAAATTCTGGACAGTACGTGATGAGTTCCCAATAAGGACGAAAAGTTGTACTAGATGAATTGCATTTTCTATACTATACAATTCTTAGTTTATTACATATTGGGTTAGGTGTTTATATCAAGATCGCAAACTTGATTAAAAAGTAAATTTGACGTTTTGGTTTAAGTTTTTGTGCAGTCGATTTCTCCTATGTAATTCGCATTACCATATGAAATACTAAAACAGTTCAAAAACACTTCCAAATGAATTCCCAATAACACTTAAGTTTAGCGTGTACTGCGTGCAAAGGCCAAATTAAGCGTAATTTTTAAAATAAATTTTTTATTTCAGAAAAAATACTATTTATTGCAAACCTTTTAGATATGTGTTAATTTTCTTCGTCGCTGTGTTGATATTATGCATTAAAGTAATATATTTACAAAAAAACGTGAGGGCTAGGAAAGTTAGTTTGTGTTTATAGATGCCTGGTTTAAATAGTTGAGGAAATAATTAAATTTAAATAGACTATCTTAGAAAATTGGTCAATCATTCTATTTGCTGTATGCGTTTAAGACAATTTTGAACGTACCCTTATAACTAAAGCAATACGTTCAAATGATAAAGTAATATTAATTTAGACTTATAGACTGACTTAAATGTTGTGTACGGTAATGGAGAGCATTTTCTATTTAATTTTTATATTTTGTACAAAAGTTTATACAATATTTAAAAATAAATTATTTTACCTTAAAATGAGATAAATCAACGGCTTCTACGTCATTTTGAGTTATTTATGCGAATTATAAATTATTCCATTATTTTAAAGCAAGAAGTATGTTTTTCTGCAAAATGACTGTTGCCATTTATCCTCAATCAAATGAGCATCCCATAGCAAAAATAAAATAAATTTTATTAATTCCCCGTTCAATGTTTTCAGTAATTAATGACGGAAAAGGAAAACCATGAAGAACCTTTTAGAAATTGATAGAGCTGTAATAATGTGTAATTAAGGTAGGCATTCCAGACATTATATATATATATATATATATATATATATATATATATATATATATATATATAGTGGAAATGAATTGAATAACGAGAAAATAAGCAGTATTATAAGTGAGATTTAACTGGAATTCGCTGGAATCAAATTTATTTTCTATATACATGTTTTTTGATTGCCTAATAAACAGTCAACGAATTTACTTAATAAATTACGTTAGCAGTTTTATGCAACGCTCGGTTTCAATTGACAAAACACATTATAAAATACTGCCTATATACTTTAATTCAAAATCATTTCTTCAGACGGCACGTTTTCTGATATCCAAGAGCAGATTAAGGGAGATCATATGAACTGTTAGTTCGAATTCGGTGCCATATAGATTTCTCATTAATAAAGCACTGATCAAAAAGTAAGTTTTAATATAACTGAAAATTGCAGTTAATGTGTGACTTGCGAATGCGCTGAGAATAAATTTACGCAGGTTGTAGCTTGGCACTAACAGTTTCACAAAGATCCGATTGATTAACCTTTCCACGTATTCCTCTGTTTTGTCTTGGTTCAGGCTGGGTGCGTAATCGTCCCCTTTTGTTCCGAAGGCTTCAACATCGTTCATACTAATCATTGGAAATTGGGTGGTGTTTGATCTTTGTTTAATGGCAAAGTTTCGGAACTTCAAAACCCGTTTCATCACCGGGCCAGTAGTCACATATATACACAGCACAATACGCCCAATAGCAGATTTAAACAAATTTGCTGTTTGTTGCGTTTAAAAATTATAAGGGGTATGTTATCGGTAAAAGACCATTAAATACAATAGTGTGAACATATTTATGATTAATGGAGCAATTAAATTTGTTACTAAACGGAAACGAAATAAATTTGACTAGCCATAAATTTCAATTATTTCCATTCGAGGACTAAATTATCAAAAGAGATATGATTTTGTGATATATTTGGTCTTATTTGCAGCTTTCTTATGAGTTTTTTGATTGCGTGAATGGCGATAACATATTTACATCGAAGTTGCAAGCTTGACATAAGTATCATTACCAATTCATATTTCATTTAATTTCAGCATAAACTAAGCATTAGTTAATTGCTATTCCCTCAAATGTAAAAAATAACTGGAACCTCTTAAGACTTAAAGTTCTAACTAGCCACTTCGAATCTGCCATTGTATAACAGACAGCATGATACATGATGAAGTGTAATTGAATGGAATTTTTATGATAGAATGTAGAATAGTTATATATGATCAGACTAAACTAAACATCGAATAGATTAACAAAAGAAATGTATAAAGTGGGCCAGATTCGTTCAAATCTGACCACGTTATGGACATGCCTGAACCTGCCATGACCGATTCTTAATTGCCACCAGAACAAGATGACACGAGTTTAAAACACCACTTTCTGAAATATCAATTTTTATCCACTACATTATTCAAATCTAAGCCGATCAGTGTATCATTATAAGAGTAGCAATTTTCTATTAAATTAAAGATAAAATTAATAGTTTAATGAATCAAATACCGTAATAAATTACAGATCGGATCATTGCTACAGTTACAATAATGTAACTCCAAATTATAAACTAGAATAATGGCCTTGCGATCAAACAATTTCGACGTAAATCAGGAACAGGTCTTTTGCAGAAAATAATAAATAGGTTAGAGATAACTTAAACATAAACGTAAAATACGTTATCTTTAGATCGTGTGTAGTCAAACTAGGAAATATTTCTCACAATATATTCAATATTCAGAGTAAGTCGAATGGCATGAATTGCAGAAACTATAATGATCTCCTTATTTTGTTAGCGTAACGATGAAAATAAGATCCGATTTGAAACACACCACATGCATGATTCAATGCATGCAGTAAACAAGAAAAATACCACATTATAAATTCCGGTGAATAAAATAAAAGACTAGAGTGTACGAAAGGCTCCAGTTTCTGGTTAAACGAACATTGTTTACGCGGCCGAAGATAACTATTATAATAATCAAGATTTCAATCTTGATCTAAACACCAGACCTATTATGTCAATATATTTGTAAGTATAAACTGAGTGTGATAAAATTTAAAAAAAACAATTCATCCAGTAGACCGCTTTCGTCTTTATTAGAAACTCATCACAAACTGCCTAGAATTTTCAGGGGACAGGGCTCGAACCTGGGCAAGTCAGCTTCGGAAACTGTTGTTCTAACCCATTGAGCCACCATGTGGCAAGTTGGCTGGATGAATTGCCTTTTCTATAGTATACGATGCTTAGTCTATACTATCAAATGTATGTTTATAATGGGATAGTTATTATATCACGATCGCTGCCTTGATTTAAATGATTGATATGTAAGTTTATTGAAGAGAACCCTTGCTTTTAAGCAATAATTTCAATTGCATCTAGAAATTAAGTGAAGCCACGCAACTGTTATGCTATATACATATTTCTCTTAAGCGATTCACGGAATCCTGTTGTCCTGCATCATTAAGACGCTCGTTAGATAGATCCGTTTTGCTCTCCTCGGTCAAAACGGTTGTTGTAGACAAATTAGAAACAGCCACTCATCCACACAATTCACACAGTTTTCAATTATATGTTAACTAATGTTTCTCGGTTAGCTTTTACTTTAAATGGAGTCTATACAGTGTCCTTTTAGATCTAAATTTTCAACTAAGCATCTTTAATTATAGAACTGACACAATCTTACATGGGTTAAGTAGTGTTGAATTGAACATTCATATAATTAAACTAACATCGGTTACCCGGGCGTTGACAACAATTAATTTAATCAAGTTTTCTATTTTCATATAAGCACCTGATCATTTATGTACACACCTGTGTCAGTATAAACTTAGCAGTCAATAGTGTTGAAAAGGCAATTCATCTTGTAGACCAGTTTCGTCTTTATTAGGAAGTTATTACATACTGTGCAGAATTTGCCGCGGACAGGAATCAAATCTGGGCGCGTCTGATTTGCAATCTGCTGCACTAACCACTGAGGAATCTTGTCGTACACTGCACACAATTTTCAATTATATAACAACTAATGTATTTCGGTTAGTCTTTCCTTTTCTTGGAGCTTATAAGGCATCCCTTTAGACCCAAAGTTAAAAAAATCATCCCCAATCTATCATTATAGAATAGACACAAAATTACAAGTGGAAGAGGCGTTGAAATGATTATCTGTATAACGAAACAATAGTGGTTGCGCGGACAGTAATAATAATTATTTTAATTAAGCCTGTGTTTTATATGTACTGGCCTGACTCATTATGCACATAGATTTGTCAGTATAAACGAAACAATGTATAGTGTAGAAAAACATTATTAAACTAAGTCCAGGATGAAAATTAATGTTAAATAAATCAACAAAAACGATTAAAACAGTTAAATAATGTTTGTTGCGAAGAACTAATATATATGCAAGTATGTATTAGGTTTTGCGAACCTAGTAACAAATTAGTTCAGTTGTGACCAGAAGGGTAAACCAAAGGCAGCATGAACGGAAAGTATAATCTCATGCACATTCGTTTCGTGCTTACTGGCGACTCATCAGTAGGAGCCGGTATTACGCCCTTTAACCACTATATATTTGTTAGAAGAATGTGGAATAATAGGACGGTACAATCTCCTAGACGAATGTGTAAACCTGCAATAGTGAAGCTAAAATCATATATGATTAAAACAGTTACTGGAGAATTCTATAGACACAATAATTTAACTCTTTAATGTAAACTAAAATATTAGCCATACTGAAAATCAAGGATACATGTTAGCGGTAAATTTAATTATTGTTCGCTTGATCAGAAAACGGTAATTATCTAAAGCAGAGATAGAAAATTAAGATCACACATCATTATTTATCCGTTTTCCTATATTTGAGGATACAAATACCAGTGGTATATGTTGTCCACATTGTGAATTCCAAGAAAATATTCAGAAAACGGTAAAATTTTTCAAACCTCTCTTTTTGTCCTTCGGTGCTGTTAGGTATACGGATGGTCGATAAATATATATTTTTGTTAGTAAATGCTCGTTGCGACCTGCCAATAAGATTGGTATCAGAAATAATTGCGTCAGGCCTTAAAGTTGGTGGCATTACTCCTCTACGGCTTAAGCTACCAAAAAGAATTTCTTGCGTTGCCTGACTTGTTTAAACGAAACTCCATCCAACACAAATGGTTTCCGTCAATCATGTTTTTCGATAATGTTAGATTATAAGATTTACTGCTAAGCTGCAGATACTTAATCTAAACAGAACAAATATGTTGGTGGGAAGTAGATGTCTACCTTCATTAGCCTGAACGAGGGATTGGATTCAATAACTTATTTTTTCTTAGCAAATTAGATGGGTATATCCAAATTGGCTTGCATTCTCTTTTAGTAAAATATTACGTAATAAATATTTGCCTTATTAATTATAGTATAAGAACTACGATACGAATTTAAATGTGGCGGATTGCAATGCCATCATCTATTCAATTAATAAAGTATGATAATGTTAGAAAAATTAAATAAATGTTTGATTGGTGAATATTTCATTTGAAGTTGTCAATAATTTTAATTCTTTAAATCAAGTTTGCGAGCTTGAAGTAAACAACAATCCCATTGTATTTAACCAGTCGTCAAACAAAATAACATAACTACCGCCAGTCGCAACGCACTGACACGTTTCGACTTTCCATGATCATCATCAGAGTACGACGGCAATCTGACTATCGAGGATCAAACCGTTTCGTTATGTTATTCCTCGACATTCAGTTTGCCGTCGTACTCTGATGATGATCATGAAAGGTCGAAGCGCGTCAGTGCATTGCGGCTGGCGGTAGTTTTTTTAAGTTCTTCGACGACTGGTTAAATACAATTGGATTGGTGTTAACTTCAAGCTCGCAAACTTGATTTAAAGAATTGTTACCACTACCCGCGAAATCAATTATTGTTAGATAATTTTAATTCGAAAAAACCGGTCTAATTACATTATGTGGCGTATTGTCAATACCGTAAACTTCCACATTCCAGTTTACAATTACTTTTCCAAAAATTAGGGGCAAATTTTAGCCTTCATTCTTACAACACACTTCGTGCGATAAACGGCTTTCTTTCAAAATTTACTCTTTGCGTATTAAAAAAATTCACAGAATTCTATTTTAACAAAGTAACTGGAATGAATAAATTGTTTTTACTGTTGGCTTTTCCATGAAATGCGTGATAATTACCCATGGGAATCTAATTCCACCTACCATTAATTTAACCGTTCTAATGCCACGATCGTATTTCTTTAAAAAACTATATTCATTAAATCACACTGTCTGTTAAATAAATAAGTACGTATTGTACGTATTCTGTGTGTACATAAAGTTTTACCAAACTGAAACAATATTTCTCAAAATATTATTTTTAATATCACAATTCGTCTCGATGTTTCGTTGGCCTATAATAATTTCAGCAGTAGAACATTATTTTTAATGAAATTTCTTACGCTAAACGTGACCAAGTCAACGCTGTTACTTGGGCTTTGTTTGTTTTTCTAAAAGGAGCACTTGTTAGCGGATCCAAAAATACCTTTACGTAAGTCAGCGTTGTTCATTAGTCATTTGTAACCTATATGTGCTCTGCTTCTCAAACAACGATGGTCGAATGCCTGTAAGCGTCTAAAAACATCAGTTATAAGGGGCCAAGACTCACTAGTATATAAAAAAATTGCACGTACAGAATCATTGTAAACACAAACTTAATATCGGAATGAAATACTCGCGTTTATCCATAAATGGCGCAAGCTGTGGTAATTTACTCTAGTTTACGTGATTTTTATACCCTCCTAGTCAGACATTTCACCTGAGATATTGTTATAGTGCAAAGGTATGTGAGCCTGTTAAATATATCCGAATCCTCATTTTGCAGTCGCCGAGTTGGAGTGAGTGGTGGGTGATCCTGCAGAAGCACCTCACATTTAGAGGGTGCGTATTTACTACAGAAATACGGAACAAGGTGTTCTGAGTAGAACATTACTAATTCCACGACGTAATGTTAATTAAACATATTTAAATTAGTTATGCTCACAAACGCAAATCGTGAATTTACAATAATTTACCACATGCATGATCGTCTTGATTCTTGTGGACAACAGTGTTGTTGCGTATTTATAAAAATCAAAGTAGAAATCGCAACAATTCTGTGCAAAATCATTAGTTGTAACTAAGGCCAGCAAACATGCTTATTTGCTAATTTGCAAAAATAACATACAAACGTACATACTTAAACAAAATAACTTGACTCAAAACCGCAAATACGAGTCACATTATAACAAATATTATTTTTTTACAGACAGTTGTCCAAGATTGATGACAATATATATGCTATCCAATAGAGTGCATTCGCTTTTCGCTATGAAGCTAGAAATAAAATTATTATTAATAAGCACTTTTAAATGATCGTTCTCTACTAGCCACACGAAATGTAAAAGTTTAATTTTTGAGCAAACTAGTCATTTTATAATTATTATCACTGTAGCTCGACCAATGTTTGTTTAATATAAACATTGAATATAGATTAGTCAATTAATAACGGTAGATATAAGCTAGTCCTAGTCGAAATGCCTTCGTCTTTTGCTCGAGAAAGTTCCAAACCCAGATTTATGCCGTCGCCACAATCTTCTATTAGTTATTTTTATATACAAAATAGAATTTAGCGACTTTTCTATCTCTTTTTCTTTTTTAATGTGAACTGTCGTTTAAATTTCAAATGCTTTCCTAATCATTACTATAATCAATGTCCTTATATTAATATAAACAACGAATCCACTATGAGCAAACATTTATTAGTGTAAACTAAGTATTTCATTGTGTGGTAAAGAAATTTCATCCAGTAGAACAATTTCATTTTTATTGGGAACTTATCACGTACTGTACAGATTCTGCCACAATTTGGTTCGAAAGGGAGACTCAGTGGTTGGAGCACTAGATTCCGAAGCAGACCTGACCAATTTCGAGCCCTGTGCGGGGCAAATTCTGGAGACTACGTGATGAGTTCCCAATAAGGACGAAATCGGTCTACTGGGTGAATTGTCTTTACCACATTATGCAATACTGACAAATGTGTGTTCATAATAGGTCAGTTATTTAATCAAGATCTCATCCTTGATTATAATTATTGTTATAACCACCCATGCAAACAATGTTTGTTTAGTTTTCCTAATTATTCGCGTTGATTAAATCCGATGGCATATCGACCTGCATCGATAACCATCTCGGTTAATTGCATTCCAGTCACCATTGATATATTTCGTGCACCATAACTTTTATCATGTGCATATTTACATGCAATCTTATGCTCCTCTCATTTTGACGCAAGGTTTTATCCATTAGCATGAGATAATTGTCTTTGCATGTAATTTCATGCACTAATGATGCGACTAAGGGTTCGATTTCTTCAGGTGTTGCTAGAAATTTTTATGCCTAATATTAAGAGTTAGCTTAAATCTGTTCGGATGGTGTAAGTAAGTGCCATTGAATTTACACTCTTTGTTTGCTTGAAGTCCAGTATTACCATAAAACTACGATTCTCCTTGACTTTATTCTGCTTATTGTGGATCGACTTCTAATTAAATTTATTTGCGAAATCGATCACTGTTGCTTCCAATAATGGAAGAGTGTACACATTAGTTCAGAGCGGTCCGTTTTCAACCAGTTTGAATAGACGAAAAATATGTAAAATCCAAGAGATAAGACTTATATACATTTGAAAGCTTATGAAAGCGTTTGCTTATGCACGGTTTGTTTATTGTGATATGCTTAGGTAAACTGAAGACATCTCATTTATTTTAAACGAAATAAAATATTTTAGCAAAATGCCTCGAGTAAATATAAATAACTCATAGAAATTGAATTACGAATATTTAAGTGGATATTACAGTTAAATACTGTTTGTTGCGGAGAACTAATATGTATGCAAGTATGTATTAGGTGTTGCGAACCTAGTAACAAATTATGCATATTCGTTTCATGCTTACTGGCGACTCATCAGTAGGAGCCGGTATTACGCCCTTTAACCACTATATATTTGGTCGAAGAATGTGGAATAATAATAAATTGATATCCATCATGTTGGTACCATGTTCGGACTCGGAAACCATAGTGTTAGTACCATGTACCTTTTCGGTACAATAATGTTGGTATCGGTTACTAACACAATAGCCATAGTGTTAGTATCCTTTACAGACTCGGTATATATATTATATTGTGTGAGTTAGCATTGAAGTCGCATTGTCGTTGACTTTAGATGATGTTAGCTTTACTATTGCAGGTTTACACATTCGTCTAGGAGATTGTATCGTCCTATTTGTCCACATTCTTTGACCAAATATATAGTGGTTAAAGGGCGTAATACCGGCTCCTACTGATGAGTCGCCAGAAAGCATGAAACGAATGTGCATGAGATTATACTTTCCGTTCATGCTGTCTTTGGTTTATCCTTCTGGTCACAAATTAACTAATTTGTTACTAGGTTCGCAACACCTAATACATACTTGCATTTAAGTGGGTAATCCGATCGAACAAAATTATGAGACAGTTTAAGGTCTGTCGGCTGTAAAATGAGTCAAAATCCTTTATTCTTTTAATCAATCATCGAAAATTGGAGTTTGGTTATTGGACTTGTAGTGGCTTACTGAGACAATAATTGACGCAAAGTGTTTTTTTATCAGTTATTGGCTTAACATAAAAATCCCATCTTGTGACTTGTGGTCATTTTTTCAATTAGTAAGTAATTCATTTTGGCATTCACTTTTCATCTGGCTAATCGTCAGTCAGTTAGTCATTTATACAATTAATAAGTCATCCAACTGCATACTCGACAGGCCCTTCTGCCAGTTGATCAAGAAAAATTTCTGTCAGTTATCAATCATTTCGTAATTCTGCCAATAAATCAGTCTATCACTTGGTTAGTTAGTTAGTAAGTCCGTCAGACAAAGTAATTGGATCATTTATTTAGTTAACCCTTGGGATGGTTAAGCAGTCAAATGACCAGTTATTGATTCATTTAATCATTAAATCATTGAATTGGACAACAAGTAAATCAGTCATCAATTCAGTTAGTCTCTTATTTTTGCAGCTCGTACATATGCAAGTCTGACTGTTTTTGAAAAAAAGCAACAAGTTGTGCAGCTTTATCGTTGCTTTCGATTTAAGAAAAAAGTCAGACAAAGATTCAGTGATTCTGTAAGACCTGTCTCTTATCGACTGAAAGCAGCTTACTGTCAGGCTTATCTGCGTCGAGTCTGAATGTATAGCATTTGCTGTGTTCTTGCTGTTTTGTTATTTTTTGCCTTATTCTTTTAAAGAATTAAGAGCCTAGGCAAAATTTGCAGTTTCTCTGACAACATGTCGTAGTATTTTATGAAAATTATTGTTAATAGCATATGTAGGAAAGATTTTTAATCCGATAATAGCTTCTTTGTACACGTAGATACGTGAAATACAACGCAGCGCGTTCTATTCTCTCTCACATGAAAAACTGCCAACATATTTAATCAAATATATATATATATATATATATATATATATATATATACATATATATATTAATCGTTTCTATTTTCACCATTTTATATATATATATATATATATATATATATATATATATATCAGTATAAACTAAGCATCGCCTATGGTGTCAAAGGCAATTCATCAATTAATCCGGTTTTATTTTTATGAGTAACTCGTCAAGTTTTTCCCGAATTTTCCGCAAGCGAGTCTGGAAATGAGGGACATTTTCTTCGGAGAATTTTACTCCTCCTACTGCTACATACCTACAGCATACTAGATTAAATTTAGACTTAGGTACTATTTCATGTATTCAGACGGAGCATATGTGGCATCTCCTTCGTCCTAAAGTTCCGCCTAGCCCGCCAAATATGTTATTATTGAGAATGAACGATTCCATCTCATAAAATGATGTTAAAATGAAATGATTTATTGGATTTTGAATATACTTATATTTATCAGTATAAACTAAGCATTGGTAATTTTAACAACGAAAATTCACTAATTAGACCTTTTTCGACCTTGTTGATATTTCATTAATTATTGTTCAGAATTTGTCGATGACGAGGTTCGAACAAGCGCACATTCGCTTCGCAGTGTGGGATGTCACTTTTGCTGCATATTACTCGCAATTTTCAGTTAATTATTATATTATTATTGATATTGAGTTGAAAATTTGGATTATATATCTCTGTCAGTATTAATTAAGCATTAAATTCTGTAGAGTGGATTCGTAGAAATGGTGGCGCAAGGAATAGCGTCGCAATGTCGGAAGTAAACGGGCATTGGTGCGAGCTCTGACTACGCAATATTCTTGAATACTTTACGAGTAATTAAGAAATCGGTCTACGGGATGAACGAATTTTGATACTTTAGGCAATGCTTAGTTTTACTTATATATATATATATATATATATATATATATATATATATATATATATATATATATATATATATCTTATTAGAAAATAATCATTAACAAAAAGCGAATAGTAGCCATTTATTTCGAGAATACTAAACTACAATTTACAATTTTTCATTTATATATATATATATATATATATATATATCCCGTGTTCTCATTTGATTATCACGATGGCAACTAGTCTGATTCGTTTTTATTTCTATTTCTCGTGTGGTCTGAATTTAAAGTGTATATGCGTATGTTTCTGTCTGTGTGTGCCTATTTGCGTGTAGGCGTCTTTCTCGTAGTATTGAAAAATGGTGTCTGAGATCTGGTCATTCTGGTATTGATGGATGAAGAGTTAATCAGCAGTTCGCATTATTGGCTATTACGACTATTATATTTTTCTCTCCCGAGTATCGTCTGTAGTTTCGCTATGTCCCTCAACGTTTTTCTGTCCGCTTGGTAACAGCGCAGGGTGTATGGATGACAGTGTTGAAAGCTCATATTGTATTGGAATTTTGGCACTGTTATCAATGTTTGCTCAACCGTGTGTGCAGATGTTTTTACTTCTTCAGGTAGTTACAATACTGATGGAAAGTTTGTTGAGTCTGGTCTAGTGGGTTTTGGAATTGCCTGGACGCTAGTAAATTTTTGTTGGTTTTTATGATTCGTGGTGAGTCAATTTATATATATATAAATATATATATATATATATATATATATATATATATATATATATATCATATGAATGACATTATCTAATCTAAATTAGTTCAAAATTTGCAATTAGAATTGAAAATTTAACGAAGTTATATCAGATAGGAATCAATTTAGTCTTAATGGTGTACTTTTACATACATAGGAAGGAAGCCTTCATTATCTATGGTGAACTTTAATTATGAATTTAAAGCATACTTTCTACTTACTTAGCATGCATCTCTTCCAAAGGCATCTAATTTATTGACTTATATTAACGTCTTTATTTTTAAGCTGTAAATGTTGACGTTAGTTCACCGTTTTTGGCGGGAAAAACAAATTCTTGTTTAAGCAAAACCTAGTGATGACAAATAGTTGCGTTCCTGTAAATCGTAAATTACGAAAAACTATTAAAATAAATAAGCAATTTTTTTCGGAAAATCAGAATAGTTAGTTATATATAATGACTTTCTTTAATTAAAATTAAATGCTTTTTAAAGAAAAAAAGGGCTCAGTTGAAATTAATGTGTTTAATAATTAGGTTGAGTAAAATTTCGTTAATACATCCTAAGGATAAAGTTGTACTAGACGGGTCCATCGAGAATGCGTGATGAAGAAAAATCTAAATTTTCATGATTACGAGTTATAATAAAAAAGAAATAAGTTAATCCTTCCATTGGTCGTTGGGGACGTAAAAGAAAATTTAAATGATGTGAATGCGCCGTTGGAAGGTGCAACCGCACTTTTTAAAATCTGCCTTCCAGTGTAATTGACAAATTGTGTACATGAGAAATTAATGTCAAAGAGTTATTTTAGATTTTGGTGACCTAAAAGTTTTAAACAAATTCTTCTACTTTATACGCGTAGCACATGTTATCTTTTATCATTCTCAACACTATAGAAATTTCAAAATAGTAATAATATTTCTCTACTAGTACTTCGAATGAAAAGGATGAATAATAATAATAGAAATAATAAAAATAATAAAAGTATTAGTATTACTATTAATAATAATGCTAATAATATTAATAATCATAATTTTATTTATAATAATAATAATAATAATAATAATAATAATAATAATAATAATAATAATAATAATAATAATAAAAGTAGTAATAAAATATTGATAAACATGTCAATTAAATTCAATTATATTATTAATAGAACAAATAAGGCATTATAAATTTAAATTAATTTATGTACACAATAAAATTATATTTAACTTTAGAATCCACTCATGTTTGTAATAATAGTCTTGGGCAGGGTTACCATAAATGAAGGCCTAATTCATTTTTTCGATGTAAACTGAACGCACCATATCCTCCTATTAAATATTAACTCGAGTTCTATTACCCACATCGCGATTGAGAAAATAGAGGATTGTTTCCGTGAATTTAAGGCATAGCTTTCCGTCCTCTTACCTGGCCTGCATTTAAATAGCTTGGTTATTTTAGTAGATAATATAGGGCCTAGTTACTTGCGAAAAATATAAACATGATCCTCTCTTTTTCAACGCGATGGAGCTCTGTTTAGGCGAACATAATATCAAGTTTGAATAGTTTTACGTGCCTCTATTTCAAGAAAACCGTTGTGCTAAAGTTGATGTGTCAACTTAAAATATCCAGGTTCATGAATGCACTTTAATGGATTTGGACTATTTAGGTAGCTTAATGTCCTTATTGGCTGAAAATGCAATAAGTATATTTACCGTATATGCTTGATGTTATCTGATTTTCAGGTACTCTACGTTTAAGTTAGTGGGAAAATGGGTTAAATATACACAACTGGCTTCAAATATAATATAAAAAATTAGGGTTGATATTCTGCCAAGTCAAAATTACCTAGCTTAAATTTATTGGGTCAATTGTCTATGAAGAATTTTATAGACAGTGGAAAAATTCCCGCAGATCTGAGTTCATGTTGCTAAATAAATGAGCGCTCAAGATAAAATCCAGGCATTATATATTGAGGTTGTAGAGGAGATGGTTGCATAAATTAGCTAAATTATTTCGTGCAGGGTTATGAAAGTAAATATTTTAAAGTAGTAGGCTAGGTAACACGCATGTGTGTAGTGATCAACCGCCACAAATCTTTCCGACATACTAAAGTCAACTCAATTTTACAGTATAACTTCTATAACATAGGACTATTTATTTCCACTGCTCATGCAATTCATATGACGTAAATTTAATGACTGCTTTCCATTCTCCATGAAATTTCCAAAACAAGCAAGAGTGATCTTTATATATTCTTTGCTGTTGAGAACTAAAATAAATACAATTAGGTATTAGGTATTGCGTGATTAGTATCAAGTTAGTTAAAATAGGACCCGAAGAATATACCAAAGTCAGCATGAAAAAGGTAAAATCTCATGCATAGCTGAGTTTGTGTTAATGCCGGTACTACGTTCTATGTCAAATAAATATATTCAAAGAAACTTGAGACAGACCAATATTACTTGGTAAAACATGTAAATGGTATAGAACATACCATCGGCTCTTTCTGAAGAGTTCCTGTAAGCTCGAAACCCATTTGTACATGGGATATTGCCTGTCACCCATGCTGACATTGGTTCGTCATTCTGGACCTATTTGAACTTTTAATGGCCTCCATTAAGGATTTAGAATAAATTGCGGAAAAAATCGTTGGCTACTATAGCTTAAGCATAAAAGTCAGCAGACGCAGATTCTAAAAAAAGGAATATGCTCGCATAAGTTATGTCAGTCACTACCACGTCCCTTATTAAATTTGTTAAATATAAATATCAGTTCACCTATATGTACCCAAAATACATTAATACTAGTAAAAGACATTCAGAACAAAGAATCATAACCAAATTTAGCTCTAATATATTTATACTCCTGCACTATTAAATATATGCATATGGGTTATCGAGATTAAATCCAAATTCAATATAAAATACGACCTACATGAAATTTCTCCAAAAAAATATGTATATCAATCAGGCAAATTAAAAATGAGACAATATAACTGACTTAATTTTTCTTATAAGCGTTTATGGCCATATGGGTGGTCTATCTTAAATCATAAATTAATGAAAGCAAAAAATATATATTATGGGATCACGATGATCTAACCAGTTAATAGGGGATGGGTATTTTCACTACTATAGTGACGAATTAGCCTGGCAGTCAGGTCTGTCTAGTTGCTCCACTACAAGGTAAAAATATAGAAATTTGCTTTTTTCCAAGAAATCGTCTTCTATTTTATGGTCAGATAATCTTACACAATTAGTATCACATAATATTGAACTACTGTCCTTGATTAATGTTTTTACTGTAATTTATTTTCAAATGTGTGTTACGTCACATGACCGAAATCCATCTTCATAGATGTAGTAGCGTACCTAGACAGTGTTTACTGTTTTTGTAATCTGTTTTGGAAGATAGGCTGATTATATTTTCAAATGGTAATTAATAAAATGAAAATTGTAATTGTACTAGCACTTCGAGTAGAAAAACACTGCCTATTCTAAGGAAAAGTACTGAAGCATCGATAAGTTACACCCTTTATCTGGTTAATTAATAAATTAATGAATGAATGATATTGTGTGCATAATTTGTATAATAAAGAGAAATTTTGACTGTCAAATAGGAAAAACAAGAATATAAATTGGGAAAGTGGATTTATCAAATTGCCTGATCTAAACTATGACTAACATAGGCTGAATTCCATTTGTTTTGTTTCTTAAAAATAATTCGGCAGCATTTTGCGGCTGCCATCTTTAGTTTACCCATCATCACAAAGTTAAAAAAACAAACCAGTGAATCATTCTAGAAATAAACGAACATTTGTTGCACGGACGATGATAAAATTTGTTAAGGCAAATTCATCCAGTAGACCGGCTTCGTCCTTATTGGGAATTCGTCACGTCACGGTACACAATTTGCTACGGACATGGCTCGAACCTGGGCACATTTGGTTCGAAGACTGTTTCTCTAACCGCAGAGCCACTCTGCCGCACATTAATTCTACATTATGCAATGCTTAATTTATGTTAACAATTGTATGTATAAAATAGGACCAGTGTTTACACTAAAATCGAAATCGTGATTTTAATATTAGATAAAATATATAAATTACGTGTTAAATTAAAGAAATAGCCTCGCAAACTGTTTAAAACTAAAAATTTTTAACGAATAATTTTAAAACAATTATATTATTAAGAGGAGAATACTAAATATGGTGACTTCTGTGTTGCACCATGTGGCCTTACTAGACGTTAGCGAATAAAAACTGTATCTTTAGCTTTTATACATACTTAGATTATTAGCTATCAATTTCTTTCCGCCCAAATTATTCTCATCGAATTTGTCTTCCTTATATTGGAGTAAATGACGAGTTGCAGTAAAGCCTAAAAATTAATGGAAGCAATGCGAGAATAATTGGCCTTAGGTATACTCAAATAGCATATGTGGAGCATATTTCAACCCGACGTTTAAGGGTTTGTACTCCGTCAATCTGACCTGCTTTATCTGTCGCTGTACTATAATTGCACATTGAAGAATTAATAGCTATTTTGACAAGCTTTTCGAAATTTTACCAATCAGTTATTAGACTAAGAGTTTAAATTCTTAAATTTGTTCACACAATTGTTTTCTATAATACAAAATGTCTACGTTGAATTCAGATATTTTAGTAAAATTTTTCTTGGCAAAGCGCACATTGTTCCAGATCAGTTATTCGCATTCTTCATAATCATTAACTTCATACATGCTGACATTTACTCCTTGTATGTCTTCTATACTGCATGTCCATTCTCGTCTACCAAATACTGCTTGAACGAATACCTCAGTCCGAATGTAGAAGACAGGACAGTACGTAACGTCATTTTTGCTTGTAGTTAAAGTCTAGTATAAAATTAATTTAAAATTACAAAACAACACTTAAAACAGAATGGGTAATAACTTTCCTGAATAAAAAAAATTCACAATAGATTGGGGTAAATAGCAGCCCGTCTTAAATTTAGGAACGGCGTGTCTAGAATACGCAGCCATCTACTATTTATACACACTTGTCCTGAACAAATATCAGAATTCGTATTATTCGAATGTGATGATCACAGTCCTGGTTATTTTCATTGCGTAATGACCTCTCATATATTGGCCTGAAAAACCTTAACCGATGCCGCCTCGATTTCAATTACCAACTAAAGCAAAGCAAGTCCCGCCTGAGCCTCCATTGTAGCGGCCAACACCTGTGGACCACCACACGTTACTCCATTATGTTATATCAGACTCGTCTCCATTGCATGACATTTACACCACATGCCTGAATACGAAAAGAATGACCACTTTAGATCACAGGAATAAGTCAAGGCAGACAGGTAGTGGCTATAATACTAGCGAAATATTCGTCTTATAACGCTTCAATGTACAATAGTTTAAAAATTCAATAAAAGATGTATTAAAATTTTATATATAATAAAATTACAAATTAATTTCTATGCAATGTTTTTGTTTCTACGTCATGTGAATTTTCTTAATAATCAAGGAATCACTTAAATTAAAGTACAAGCACTATTTCGCTATATTACATTGTTTGCATAGGAAAAATATGATAAACAGTTTATAACATTTATAATATGTGCTGTCAGTAGTTCAAACAAAAACATAACTGAATAATTTCTATATGATTACAATCAAAAAGCATACAAAATATGTACATTTCGCAAAAGATAAATAAGAAACAATTGATTCGTGGGCTTCCTTAATAGAATCGATAAAATTTACATGATAATAACTACCAGTCAGTCACACAGTCAACTAGGTATCATAACATTTATGCACTGATTGAGCCAGACAGCCAATTGTTCCTAACTGAAATACAACATTTATGATTTATATTTCTACTGTTTTTGATTTTACCATTAAAACAGGAAACAGATTAAAATTCCAAATGATTTAGGAAGGACCAATATCTGTCAAGAATAATAATAAACTATGATTAATTGCGCGGGACGGGATAAAAATTCATTAAATCCAGTTTGTGAACGTAAGATAAACATCAATTCCTTTATATCTAGTCAGACGTATACTGTAGCTAAACTACCGTTAGTCACACCTACTGATGTGTTTCGGCCTTCAATGAATATCACCAGAGCACGACATTCAAACAGTAAAGCATAAATAAGTATATAAATATAGATTTTGTAGTTCTTAAATCTAGTGATCGGAATTACAATGCACTTAACTGAAAAAATCCGGCGCACAACTGATATGTATTCATGAACGTTAGCTTTATGCATCGTTCGCCACACATATAATTTAAACAATTACAATATAATTGATTGCGCGGGTTGTGATTACAATAATTTAAAACACCAGTTCCATTTTATTCATCCAGTCAGGTAACAAAGTAAATCAATCCTCAGTCACATGTACTGATGTGTTTCGATTTTTTTTGATCATCACCAGAGTATACTGTAAACTGACAAGCGAGTATCAAACATCAATGCATATAATTTGAAAGAGAAATTAAATATGCGTCTCTCCCCTCCAGTAGTCTCGCACACATTGTATTTGACTGGTAAAATTTTTCAGTCGGCACACCTACACCGTTAGAATGCATGCGAGACTACTATGGATTGGCGACGCATATTTTATTTTACTTTCATAATGTTTACATTGTGATTTCAATCTCATTAGTCGGTTTGCCGCCGTGCTCTGCTGCTAAATTTAGATTGAACTACATCAACACATATGACTGATTGAGTTTTTGTTGTATTGTGCAAATGGTTGGATACAATTTTTATTGGTATTTTACTCAATTTGGCGTATTTGATTTAAAGAATAGAATATCACTCTTTGCAACATATTTGCGCACATGGTATAAACAAATGTCCTATTGCATCTAAACAATCGCACAGCATGGAAAACATGCCGTTAATCACACATACATATGTGTTTCAAACTTAAATGATCATAATCATAGGACTACGGGCAATTTCAAACTGGGATCAAGCCACAATTCACATACAAAGCATTGAAAATTAAATATTTCGCTCTCGCCCCCAAGTAGATTTGCACAGATTGTACTTGACTAGATGTGTCGTCTGCTAAATATTTATGTGGTCATGAATAAAATAGGGACGCAGCCTTCGTCACAAGCATATATATGATAAATTTAACTTAGCGGGCGTTGATAACTATTTTTTTACCTTCAGCTACCGAATTTATTATAAATAAAATTTATCCGAATCCGTGCAAACAATGACGTTCTTTAAATATTTGAATGATTTTCCCAAAACATCCAAAAGATATTAGAGGAAATAATTTATAAACAGAAGTTTAGTAAACGTTGTATTATTCGTAGTAAATTCCAAAATATTGTAACTTCTGCGCTGTAATGTGTAATTTCATCAGAAAGATGTCTGAACAGTGGTATCGTTAGACATGTAATATCTTGTCACTTGTTCAATTAATGATTACTTAATTTGACTAACCTGACATTTTGAACTTTTGGTGCACTATAAATATTAACGTGCCTTAAATACAAATCAATTTCCTTTCAAGGGATGTGTGAATATACATAAATATACACAGAACAAATTAAGACTTTACTCTCATAGGTCAAATACGTGTTTCTGAGCGTAGTTTTGAATTAGATGGGCAGCATAGCGTTGAAGAGAATTTCTTTACTAAGTTCTGTATACCATTTTTAACAAACTCATATTCTATTAATTCTAGTCTAGATGTAACAGTTTTCGTTATATATTAGAGATAAACGAACTACTAATTTAAGCAATAAAGAATCTGAGCCAATGTAGTATATTCACTCTTATTAATGTAATCTTTTTCGCGTGTACGCATATATATATATATGTTTGTGTGTTTTTATTTCTCGTAAAATTGAAACATATAATAATCTATGCGCTTTAGTCGTTATAGAGCGTTAATCCATAGCTCGCTAGAATTGCAATTTTTAATTCTTGATAAGTGTCAAATATGCTTAGATTGTACCGAAAATATTCATGGAATATATTTCTACCTCATTACGTAAATTAATATTGCTACCCAGTGGGTTATTGTTTTGTTGTATAGTGTCAGATCAGGGACTGTTAATTGGAATTTTACGTCATCACCAATGCACCATACGAATCCGCCGATATAAAGACAGCTTGAAAACGATTGTTTTGATTAGTCCTGATAGCATGCAATGCGTGGTTCTGGTAGCGCAGTGGAAGAGGTGCAAGACATTGAAGCAATTGTGCTTTTAATTGTTCCTCAGCTGATGCACTTTTGTTGTGTACCTGAAGAGTGCTCAATAGAATTGAAAATTTTGCTACCAGTTGGTTTGCATTAGTTATCTTACCTAATGTTGTGTATAGACTAACCTCATATATCTAATAAAATCACAAATATTACAACAGATAGCTTTCTATGTTTAAATTTGCATGACTATTGAACACATTCTGAAAATGACTATGGGGACGAATAATTGAAACATAAGTACAATGCGAAGAAGCTTCATGAATACTGGTAAATTTTCTTTGTATCTTGATATAATACAGTGTTAAAACTGAAAAATTTATATATAATGGGATTGGTTTTTATAAAAAGCTCAAAACATGGATTTAAATAATCATATCATTAAACGAAACTTGGTTGCGCGGTCGCTGATAACTATTACTATAATCAGGTTTGCGATTTTGATATAAACACCTGACCCATTAAGTACATACATTTGTCAGTATAGACTAAAAATTGTATAATTTAGAAACCGGTCTACTGGATGCATTGCCTTTCCTACATTATACGAATCATATTTTATACTGATAAATGTATTTACTTAATGAGTCAGGTGTTTATATAATGATCGCAACCGTGATTATTATAATTGAGTCAATATATTGTCTATCAGAGCCATTATACATTAGATAGTATTTTGCATTATTATATTCGGCGAAATTTGAATCTGGACTATCCATTCTGTCAATTCTTAAAAAGGGCCGTGAACTGTTAACAATTTATATTGAAACGACACGAAACTTCTATAATCTAAATATTGCGCAGAACAGGTTCGTTTGTGTTAAAGTTTTCTATTCAAATTACCATCCCCTTCTTTCTTTATTAGAACATCTACGAACGGTAAAAAATAGAATTTCTCATGTTTTGACGTCGAATTGATATTGCTATGGGCTCTTTTGCTACTTTAAAGCGATGGTTATGAAGAAAAAATTATCATCATTAGAACGAATACATTTTGAATAATTTATTGTCTCTTTTTAATGATTTTCTTTAAAGATGGCCTAGGTAAGTTATTTGAATTTAGAGTTTCGAGCATGATGTAAACACCAATTTCATTCGGTGTACAGTTTTCAGTATAAATTAAGCATCGTATAGTGTATACGACGCAATTCATCCAGTAGACTGATTTCGTCCTTATTGGAAACTCTTCATGTACTGGCCAGATTTTGCCACGGACAGGACTCTAAACTGAACCCGTTGGCTTTGGGACTAGTAAAATCTCAGCTAACACTGAACATAGGGACGCCCTATTTTTACACCATCAACCTGTTTAGTGATACTTCTATTAAAAAACTACATCATAAGTGAACAGTAAAATATGTTTGCGTAGAGTATGGCTTGGAAACGGAGATGGTAATATGCTTTGATCAGTCAATTGCACTAAAATTTAAATAATTTCGTTAGTTGGAACAATAGTAAACATAGAAGTCACTTCAAAAGGCTCCATAATATTGTTTTTAAAATTTATATCTAGCATTTTATTAATAAAAACTCAACCTAATAATTGCCTAATATTTTGCGCAATATTTACAGTATTAAAACTAATTATTTAGCCAATAAAGTCCATCCCCTCCTCAACGTGGTACGACGGTGTCAACCATGTCTCGATGGCCGATCGTACATGGGCTAACGGGGCTATGGCGGTGGTGTCACCAGGGCGTGGTGGATTTCCGACCGGCAATCGGATCTCCTATAAAATACCACATGAGCCCGACGACGGCACCATGACTCGGCGTGTGTACCGCCACAAAAGGGTTCAACAGCCACAGGATTACATGGACTCCTGGACAGTACCCGTACTCCGAATGGCGAATGGCCTCAACAGCCACCGGCAACCATGCAACCTGCTGCCTTGCAGACTGCGCTTGGATGTGCAAAGGCTAGAGGTGCGTCCTCGATCAAAAAGCCGAGTGGTGAGGGGACACCACTTGTACCAAATTCCCAAGAAACTCCATGAAAATGGAGCCAGCTTATCCTCCAAAAGGAGTCAGCCGCAGAAAAGAAAGAAAGAAAGAAAAGAATGGATAATTGACCATTGTTAATTTTGGTTTCATAGAGCAACCATTTTTTGTGTTTTTAGAAATCTGTGTATTGTTTGTGTAGGTGATCCAACTGGTTTGAACTTCTGTAAAATAGCCACATCAATTACACCGGAATCTTTTAAGATTTTAATTTTAATTAGTACTTTGTGCTCAAGTGTGTCTATTTCAACTGATTTGTTCTCTAGACGCTTGAATTATAAATTTTAATTCTATAAATGTTCCACCATTTGTACATAGTCAGATTTGTCCATTATAACATTGTCATTGTCTATATCACTGATAAGTATTTTTTTATGTCTGCATTTTGCTGATACATTTAAGAACATTAAGATTTTGGTTTGTCAATACATGATGGTTTGCCCATTTGAACAACTTCAGATGTAAGGACTGAGCAACTAAAGTCGTCCTAATACCGTTTTTATAGCTATTACACGTTGGATTTAAGCCGGCTGTTTTTAAAAGTGCAATACTTAAGCAGATCGTCCAAACGGTTTATTTCCATAATGAAAAAACTATGCAATTTAAACGCCTGATTTAAATAAAATGATTAATACACGTCAGAAAAAGCGCAAAATATCATGGAAACCTTGCACTTTTTTGTCCACACTTGGCGCTTAATATAATTTCTAATGCAATCACAGAAATAAGATATATATTTAATAATTTTTGGCGATAAATATACTGAAAACAAAAAAGGAATTGGTAGGCATTGGGCCTGAACAGAAGGTGATGCGCGAAAATTATCGGTTGTTCTCTTATTTCTCACTATCTCCGTTTGTTTTGCCTTTCAGCGAATGTAGATGTACCTTTGTAGATACTTGAGAACGAAGTTAGAAAGAAGCGTTTTATGTCCCTGATAAAATTTCTTTTTACCTCTCACATAAAAAGGGTGCTATGAATGTATATATATATATATATATATATATATATATATATATATATATATATAAGCGTGTGTAAGTTTGAGTGTTTGCCACGGCAATCTACTAAGGACATTTTAATTCCTACATTTATATTTTCAGTGTGGTAGTTAAGTTTATTACTGCCCTTAATGCTAAATTGAGTATATTTATCATTTTTGTTAATTGTCATTTTTATAGAACATTCTTCGTCGTTTGTTTAAATACTTTACCTTACTTATATAATTACTTATTAACAATTTTGACTGGGTGCTGGCATGTTAAATTTTAGTGTGTGGTAATTCATGAGTTAAACCACATTTGAATATTTAGCCTGAATTTAGAAATGAATATGTCCATAACAAGAACGGTTTTATATGTATATTTTTAAAAAAATGTATACATGTGTACGGTAAAAAGGATTTTGTCATATCTAGATATTTTATTATTCAAAAATGTTTATCAGTTTAATGAGAAAGATACATAGATAGAAAAACATAATTTCAGTCAGACTTTTAAAGACCGATTATTTATATTCTTCAGATCGAATTTAGCCATTTTGACAGAGTTGTTAGGACAATGAAGTACAAATTTCGAATTAAGGTTTTGCAATCAGCAGCAGTAAATACGCAATTCTTTGCAAAAAATCTGCCAGGATATATTAACTGCCATGTCCATAATTAATATTTATATAATCTTATATTTATTTATGTATTCGATTTGGCGTACATAATTAGGTTCGCTCGACTACAACAAGAAGGATCTTTTGGAGTCAGCAAGAGTAAAAGATTTAACCTCATATGCATACGGATAACATTCTTGTTGCAGCGTAATTTTCTGTACGTATGCGTATTTATACAGTTGTTGATTCAAATTTTTATAACATATTTAGGAATATGATTTCAAAGCCAACACATGTTATATAATATTTACGAAGTTTGTAAAGGAAAGCCAACAACATATATATATATATATATATATATATATAATATTTCACAGAGTAATGCTAGGATTACCACGAAAATATGACCATTTATGTCAATTCAGACACAAATATGTGGCCTTCCTCAAGTAATTCATCTACAATGTGTTATTTTCTACTGCCATATATAGCCGAAATTATGTTTTTGGTATAATTGCAGGCTTTGTACATCTTAAATATGAGTAGCTGTATTTGAAGTCCATTGCCAAAGACTTTAAATGACAATGGCTCTACTACTGTATGAATGCGCATATTAATAGGATATTTCATCGTCCAACTGCTTCCTATTTTTTGACCAAATAAATGGTGGATTTCTGGCATAGTGCAATGCTCCTAATGAAGAGTCGCCAGGAAGCATGAAACGCATTTAAATGATGCTAAATTTGGCATATCCTTCCTGTCACATTTAAAAAACTGGTTAACTCGTTATTTCTTAAGAATATACAAAGCCACGTAATACACACAATAAATTACAATAAATCTAGTAGAGTGTATATTTAGCCATTATTTTACCTACAAATTCATTAACATATACATAAGCTGAAAAGTTAGAACTTATTTTTGTTGAATCGATCCTCTACTGCTACATTAAAATAGTTAGCACGATTTAATTTTGATTGGATTAAACGGAAAATTTACTTAATCTTACCGATTTTCTTTTCTTTGTACGAAAAACATTGATGAATAGAAAATTGCTTCTGATTCAAAATTTGGTCTAAACATAAATATTTTCTAATTGCAAATGATATTGTGGTTACGATCACTGACCAGCCAGGATTTTTTACAGAGAATTTATGATAAAGAACCATTTATTGCAGTTCACCATTGAAAAGTTCTACGTGACACAGCAACAAAGTTTGTTTTGATTTATTTATAACAAATTTCTATTGCTTGTTTGAAATTTCGTCTACAGAATACAAAAAACAAGATGTTCACGCTTGTTTTTTAGTGCTCCTCTTTGCTTGTCTAACGTTTATTCCATTAGATATCGAAAGATGAATACTTAATAAGTTTGGGCATTGACACTAGTTCGTAAAGTATGCTAGTTTAATAAAACTGTTCTGGGTATAAAATAATGAAATAATTGTACTAGTTTACCAGAACCCAAAATAAACACGTTGAACTGAAATATATGTTTCCATAATTAGTAAATAGTTTTATTTAAAAAAAGCTCTTTATTTAATAAAGGGCACCATATTTGGTAAGCAATTCTATATTTAGCAAATGATTCTATATTTAATAAATGGTTCACAATTTCGAAAATGGTTATGTATTTAGAGAATGGTTCAATATAATAAATGGCTCTATATTTAGCAAATAATTCTACACTTAGTAAATGTAGAACGAAATACCTTTTTAAAACGCATTATGGTTGGGGCCGGCCGATTTTGAAAATAGCGAAGACAATAAGTCAAACATCACAATTGATAAAGGTCTGAATATTTTTTAAATACTAGAACACTTTAACTTTGAAAAAAAACAATTCTCCAATTTATGTGGAGATGAAAAGATGCTTCGCATTCAAGATGATGCCAATTTATACATTGCCTATTCATTTTTAAATTATCGTAATGAATTTATAATCGGGCACAATTTAGCCTTTTGAAAGGTGTTTGCTTTTGTTTTCAATATTTTGTTTTATATTGCGTCCAAGAAATCGAAAATATTACCTCTTTTGTTGTATCATACAAATAATATTTGAAAGAATATTTTGCATTCTTTATTGAACTGTGGTTTCTGCGAATTTTATCACATTTTAACGAAAACGCCTTTAGGGTGGTTATTCTAAAAATACACTGTTTATCTGATGAGTTAAAAGAGCCCATTTTATGAATGGGTTTATTAATTTGAATAGAAAGAGGGTATGCATAAAAACAAGACACCTATATGCATCCGACAGGATGATCGAAAAGATAATTAATTAACTAAGCAATTCCATTTAATATATTTCACGATTCTTAGTTAATACTGACAAACATATTATATATATATATATATATATATATATATATATATATATATATTGTTTATAGCAAGATTTCAACCTTGATGTAAATAATTAAGTACAGCTTCGCATAGGATTTGGAAAGCTTTATGATAGTGCTAGTGCACGAGAAAACGTTTTTTGCTTGCACAAATCGGGAAAACTATTTATTGAAATAAATTACAACTAAGGAATCAAACTAACCCAGGTTTTATTAATTGAAATTTAAAAACGTTCCGTTCGCAATTCGCAATTTTTACAAGACAAAACGAATTTAGTTATAAACGTACGTTAAACACCATTCTTATTTTGCTTAAACTAAATTGGTATGTGCACAGAAAAGCGTAAATTAAGTCATCTTCTGAATCTGCGCACATTGCCCACGGGTACAAATCCAATTATAGATAATGCGAGATGTAGATTGCAGTAGAATTTTATCTTCTACACTACGTAGATAGGTGTTAGCATAATGATATAATATAACCCGTTGTGCCTGTTTATTTTCTCGTTCAGAAGCATGTGTATACTTACCTAAAATAAAAAAAGTGATTAGGCAATTAAGCGTAAAATAGAAAGTTTGCATACCGCTTTGGTGTTTGCATATTTTACAGCTAACTTCGGTTTGATTACGAACCCCACGAATTTTCAAATGCCTGGTATGATTGACAAACTTACACTAATTAAGGCGAGATGTGTTAGTATGCTTCCTTATTTGGAAGTTATTCAATAAATCGATGTCCCGAATTTTTGAGCACGCGCGTTACTATGGGGATAACTAAACCCTATTTTAAACTATGCTTAGCTAAGTTTGTACCTTATGGGCATTTTAGACTAAAATATATATTCGTGCGAAAATTTTTTTCTCCCAATGCAACATTAGTTTGTGTTTTATTTTTCCAGCCAATCAGTTGATAATATGGAAAAAACTGCAGATTTATAGTATTTTTAAAAATTTACATAGGGTAAAAAAGAGTTTTGTGCATTTGGAAAATTAGTATAATAACATATTTTCAATAACGCCCATTGATTTGTTGCCAATTATTAATAAAAAAATTAGAAAAAACATTTTATAAATAGATAGTAGGCGTAATGTAAACGAAAATACCACAAAATGAGAAATTGCTCAGAAAAACTATATAAATTTTCATGTTTGATTGATTGAGTTTAATTTATTTATATTTGCAGCAGGCGTATAAGTGGTTTATGGTTAATTAAGTGTTGATTTGTGAGCTTGATTGCGTGTTTTTTAGTGGGTGTGGTTGCTTCTCAGTGTATGGTTAAATAATGCATGAATGTAGCTACTCTTCCATTGTTGAATTGTGCTTTATCTGGATATGCTTTTCAATCAATTGCATGTGAATATGTGCGTGTATACATCTCTTTTGATACTTTTAGATTGTTGAGTTTTCCTGTTCTGTCCGTCTTGTGACGAAGCGGGATTTTTGGCATAAAGTAAACTGAAAAATTGTGTTATTTTATTCTAAGGATTTTTAAACAGATAACGTTATTTATCCGTAAAACCTATTTTATATAATCAACTTTATTTATTTAATTCCACACACACAACACACACACATATATATATATATATATATATATATATATACAAGTTGTCAGTAACAAATGATATGCATTAAAAAGCAAATGCATTTCATCATATAGGTTAATTTCATTCTGGTTGCGCATTCAGAAGTACTTGCCGGAATTATCTCGACCAGGGTTCATACGAGAGATTATTACTTCGATATTTTAACTTATCCACTAGGACAACGAGGCTGATTTGGATACCGAGGTATTAACCTCAAGAAACGAAAGTCTTATAGCATAAAATGAATAGGTTAATAGTGTAGGCAGCAGCCGAACTACAATAATCAATTATTAATTTATAATTATCACGTATTTTTATTAACGGAGCTCACGATTTACGCGCAGACACCTATATATAAAATTATGCATAGTGAAATGTGTGTCAAGTGTTAGTGGATATAGTAATCAAGTCCGAGTCTATGTGACAGCACGTGATCCTATGCCAGTGTTTGCATGCTAACTGGTCAGTCATCGTATACTGACAGACGCCCGGCATAACGTGTGATTTTCGCTCCCACGAAAACGAAGAAAAATGTTACCTTCATCAAAAACGACAGTTAGCAGTACAGTAGACCTAACAGAAGTTGAGGTAGTTCTTTATCGGTGGGCATAAAGGCTTAATATGCTATAAAGAAGCTCTGTAAAATTAATGGTTACTACATTTTAAAAACACGAGTAAGTCGGTCTATTGGCGAGCTTATGGATTACAATATGATGATTTGCCATCGAGTAAGTATCTAGAATGCTGCAATGAATAACCTAGGAATACTTTATGCTGTTCGGCTCTCGGCATTTATTAAGGTTAACAAAGAATTTGGCAGTCATGCCACAGGCCATGAAATAGAAATGCAGCAGCAAAACGAAAAACCGTTGTTCTATCGTTATAGTACTATGACCCAGCAAATTTGGCTACTATTATGAAAAGATGGGTAGGCAGTAGAATGGTTTGCTGCGACGTCCGTACGAATAGAATTGGTTGCTTTTAATTATTATAGAGAGATGAGACATGCTGGCGTAGGGAGCAGCCTCGTTTTTATTAGCATGGCATGAACAATGTATTTGTAGCCAATTTCAAAATTGCACTACATGCCAGAATTCGAAAGCGCAGAAAAAAGAAAGGATCACCCCTATTTCTTTTGTATAAACTTAAAAAGTTTACCACCAGTAACGCAGGACAGGGCGGTTTGTTTGATTTCCATGGAGAATAAATTTACCCTATGCTCGATTATGTAATTTTGTAACCTGGTTAGAATAACGCTAGCTCAGAGGTTTCAGCCCAATAAGGAGTTGTTGCTTAACGTAATGCACAGATTCAATCAAAAAAATCCAATAAATGTTGAATAAAACTTGAGGTAAAGCATACCCTATCTCGATTTATCAGGCTCAGAACAGCGTGACTGTTGAACAAGTGTACTCAATGATAAAAGATGTTCTGAGATGTTGGTATGATGTGGCATCTGCTTCCTGGATGAACATAATATATTTAGTCCAGCAGTTCATTCCGTTATGAGAATCAAAAGCCACAGATTTTGCACTGTCAATTATTTTATGTGAAGTGTAGATACGTCTGCATAGCCAATCGATAATCCGAGGCCCAAGGATCACAGCTGAATATGAAATAATTAGGCGTGCCAACTAAAGCGTCAACTATTGAATAACCAATGACTGATGAGCTACACAAATGCTCTAACGAACGTGGCTGCTGATTTGGAGCTCATTGAGTTACAGTCAGGCAATAATGGTCCATTATTTATCAATATTCCAAACGGACTCCACGGTGTGGCACGCGGCTGATTAGGCCAGGTGGCGATGCTGTCTCCTGACGTGGAAGAAAATTTTTCATGGGCAAGCCTTAGAGCTCAAAATGCACTAATGAATTTGTTCGAACTGATTTCAGTGTCAAAGTTATGCTAAACAGTCGCGAAATTTCAATGCGCAGAAGGATCAGGGAATGCTGATGTCAGCCAGGACTGCTGTGTTAGGAACCGAATTCAGAACTATTTAGTCCATATCCATACTAATTATTTATAACGTCGTGAAACGTACAGATTAATGGTAACTTTAATTTTTATACCAACTGTATACGAATTTTTTGCTGAAGTGGACACGAATTAGTAATAAAGACAACCTAAAATTCCAAATAGCCAGCCCCAATCTGTTAGTATAGGGAAAAATGCATTAATTAACTTGATATAATTATATATATATATATCTATATATATATATATATATATATATATATATATATATATATATATATATATATATATATATATATATATAACTAATTTAAGTAATTGAAATACCTAGAAAATAGTATATTTCTTAATAAATACACCAGGAAGCAGAATTGCCTTTTCGAAATTATACAGTGATTAGTTTACACTGACAAATACAAATAAAATGTGATTGGTGCTTATATCAAACTCGAAACCCTGCTTTAAATGAATTACCTAAGAAAGATTTAAGAGCAAACCTAAGCCTAGTTGGAAAATAAAATTGTGCAAAAAATTCTTGATCTAGGCCATACTGGATGTCATAAATTGAACTACATATCCTTTTGTATTTATGTACTAGCTAATAATTATTTAATTAAAAAATCACCGTCACCATACATTAAACGAACATTAGTTGCACGGGCGGTGATATCAATTACTATAATCAAGGTTGCAATCTTGATATAAACACCTGTCCCATTAATTACATACATGTGTCTGTATAAACTAAGAACTGTATTGTGTAGAAAAGGCAATTCATACGGTAGACCCGTTTCGTCCCTATTGAAAACTCATCATTTACTGGCCAGAATTTGCTGCGGAGAGGCTCGAACCTGGGCACGCCTGTTTCGGAATCTGGTAATCTAACTACAGAGCCACATTGCTGCATCATAAATTGTTTTCAGGGTTAAGTACTGTAATTTTGAAATAATGCATTTAATTTTACAAGATGTTTTGAAATTCTATAGGCCCCGTTGCAGTTGCTCACGGATCTATCGCAGTATAAGATGCAAATTTATTAAAAAGATGAATTATTCCATTTTAATTAATTATTGGATATAATTTTACAAAATTTATTTCATTTAGTATGCCAAAACTGATATTTTCATGTTTTACTTCCGTATATGCGTGATATTTTTGATAAACTTCTATATCATTAGTTAGATGAAAAATAAATGTCACTTTTCAAATATAAAATAAATATTTAAACGTTTATTTTTCGTAATACTGCTGCTCGTAGTATTTTTGTTAAATAAATCATCCAGTAGGATAATTCTGTTTAGTATGCTAAATAAGTGAATTCATACAATCGTTATAAGATAATAAAGTAAGTTTTCGCCAAATATTTTCCGAGATAGGGTGTAACTTTGGCGGCTTTTCTTTTAGTGAGAGTCATCATTCTACTCTTCAAATTATACATATTCATCCAGGTTTTGCATTTTATTATGTGAGTGGTTATATAAATAAATAAATAAAATAAAATAAATAAATGTAGCAATTATATAGTTTTTAAATGAAAATATTCTGTACACGACTGAATGGTGTATAATTACCTGATCCGACTATTGCTCAAAAAGTGTCTGTTTTATTTTATGCCCAGTTCTTTCTCTCAAGATATTTTGATAATTACTATCGAGTACAATTATCAATTGACAATTCATCGCACCAAACATAAACAGATAATAAAGGCAGTGATAAATTTCGTTTTAATGTCTTAATTTATGTGTGATTGATTTCATAATAATTACGGGTGTTTCACAAAATATAAGCGCGGTACGTGTGTTCATGTATTTATTTCTTTTTATCATTTCGATGCACATAGTAACAAACACGCATATGTCCATCTTCGTGCAAATAAAGTTACTATTTGTAAATTTATCTTTTAATTTGTTAAAATTAAATGTTTGGGTAGTCTGTGAAGCTAACTGGCACACTATTTCTCGTTAATATAACTGTTTAAAAGTTAAAAAGTATTTTTAAACTTTCAAATAAAGTATATGATAATAACGTCAACTGTTGATTGCGTGCTCAAATGTGGGTCGTGGGGTCAAATTAAAAGATATTATAGATGCCATTAGTAAAATTTTGCCATGATAAATGATTTAAAATTTAGTGGATGAAATAAACTTAATTAAATTGTGGCGTTAGGTATCCACTAAAAACGATCAAGTTTATCTTGTAACTGACACCAAAATTGAAATAAATGTCATATGAAATTAATTTGCCTAGTTTATCGATACAATAAATCAAAAAGGCATGAGAAACGATGAAAATTTACTGATAATGTTGTCACTTTAAAGATTCCGATATTAACTAATCTGGATTCAATAATCTTAAATAGATTATTAAATCAATTTTGCGAACTTGAGAAAAAATAAATCCAATTTTATATTACTAGACGCACAAGATATCAAAACTACCGCCAATCACATATATGGATGCGTTTCTGTGCAGCATTAGTAATTTTTTATTTAATTCGCGTTAGTTAGTGTGCCTTTATTTTTTAATTATATATGTGGAACATTGAAGCGTGCTAGGTCATATGAACTAGGCTAGTTTGGATATGTTGCGCAACTGATTGGGTACAATTCGATTTTTGCTTTTCTCAAACTCGAAACTTGATTTAAAGAACTGTTATCACTATATGTACATCCAATTACCGATTTATCATGAATTAAGTGCAAGATTCGGTTTTTTATCAAGTCTACACATTCATTTAATTTTATGTTACCGTTATCAAACCTCAAGTAGGGCATCGTTTCGCCAACCTACTTAAAATTAAAACTTTTAAATACTATTTTGCATACGCCTCATCTGTTCAGGGGCACATTTTTCACCCTTTGGTTAGGTATTTTCCTAAGTTACCAAAATTTCTTAAGAATTGATATAATGCTACTTAAATTTGAGTCCGGTTCCACCATGTTGCTCTAATTTTCCTTCACTCTTTCAGATTATACTTAACTCGATTTTAATTAAAAATTTTCTTGCAAGAAACATCATGGTCAACTCTATAGCTTATGAGAATATAGATTAGCACCTAGAATATCGCTAATTTGTCTTAATTCAATCCAAATTTATTTGCATCTATTAGCCTATGTGCTTTTATTGCATTGTCTATTAGATAGATAAATAGAAGTATTTAGTCACGATTTGCGCCCGTTGGGCCATTTTCTGTATATAGAGGAGCGTGTAACATCAGCCTTCCAGCTATTATTGGTATTTGTGGAAAAGATATTGAAGAAATTCATTTAGTTTCAGGTTGCCGGCAAGCTAGTAGAATTTACCGGCAACTTAGGATATTTGGTTCTTTCCAGTTTTTCCGTTTAAACTGATTCATCATCTACCAGATTTGTTTTTAATGTTGCACTGGGTGACATAAGTTATGTTAGGAATAAATTTGATGGGTGCAGAATGCACCTCATTTATAATACAACTATGACAGAATTTTACCATTTTTGTATAGCTATGAATACATAAATTATTTTAACTGTAGATACATATGTAAGACAATGATATTTTGTGCAAAAATAAAGAACTGAAACGTCCATTTTGCCTATCGATTCAGTTCATATTTCATACTCAGTGAAGCATTGATCACTTTTTAATGAATTGCAATAATGGACATTGCCCTAATTATGTAGCTCATTTTTTGTTTTATTGCTTTTCTGCTGCATTATCAGGCAGGTAACTCTTCAGTTGTCGTTCTTAAGACATAGCTGACTGTTGCTGAATTAATCCTTTCCATGGAGTTCAATCTAGATATTTAGCCTATATATTTGTCATCCCTGGTACAATCGGTATTGGCTAATCTTAATTCATTATTTCTTTTACCTTTTTGAATAATTTGTACAATTTAAAGGACTTTAGCCAGAAATGTCCTTTATCTTTGGGCAAAAATCTAACTGATATTGGCGTAAATGCATTGCTTCTAGGTAGGTCTCAAAATCAGCTTTCAAATTCATAGAGGTGAAATTAAGGACGTGTTTATATGACGCTAATTTTTTTGTCAATTGAGGACAGGCAAATTTTTAATTTATCTTGCTTTATATATCTAATATGACTTAATATTTTATGAACAGCGTTCATTCTATCTATCGCCGTAATAAATACGTAATAAATTGGTAGGATTGGAGCAACATCTTTATATATAAGTGCTTCTATTTTAAATTAAGTATTGCTCTTTCTCTGGAGCAGTACATTTTAAATATAAATTGCAACATGTGCCTATCTCAATTTCTGTCACAATTTTGTTGTACTTCAGACGCAATAACGTTGTCAAGCATAACGCTTGATAAGAACGAACTGGCATGAATTGGCTTGGCTAAATTAGGTTTTGCTAAATTCTGAAGTTAACTGAATTCAACTTATTTGGTCTATAAGTTAGAACAAACCTGCGCAATATCGCTTTATATCACCAGCTCCTTTATTAATAAGTAAATATCCAGTAGTTGTATTATTGCTTTTACCTACAGGTTTTATGTACACTGCAGCAATTTTATATTGCGTAAGATATTATTACCGTTAATTTGACCTGTTTTTTTTACTGTGGTAGCAATGTTTTGAACATTTCTTTGAAAATTCTATATATATCTCTTACGTTCACCAACATAAGGAGATACTTCTATGTCTTTTGGATCATCTGAAGCGAATTTCGAACAAATCTGATGTAAATAAGATGTCCATTCAACAACTTGCCACATGTCTGGCTCCTGTTCTCCTGTATCCGTCACCAGATGGCACACATGATTTAGATCCGGCTTTGCTAGAACCACGAAAAATGATTGAAATGCTGAAGTACATTTTAGACATTTGGCCTGAAGCCAGGCCACCATTATCAGAGGCCGCTGGCCCATTCGGACCATGCACCGGCCAATTTTCTGGACCAGAGCTTTACTACAATATGGGCCTAGCCAGCTCTCGACAAGGATTTCCTGTGGGAAGAGAACAGCAGTCAAAATCGCTATTTTCGGAGGACATTATTGTAGCGCCACACTCTAGGCAGATGATAACCCCAACAATGTATCCTACAAAACGATATCAAGGTCATGCTTTGTCTGCTGGCTCGACAGCTTCTGTTCCAATCCACGGCTCCTCCGGACATCATCACAATCTGCCACACTCCTATCCACAGTATGCACAACAACATCATCATCGACATCAAAAACAACCACATCAATTTCACCATCAACAAAATTCCTATAAATCTTGTGGAACTACTGATAGAGCAGCGAATTATCAAGCAGTTGGAAGTGAGGCTGCTTGTGGAAGTGGCAGTATCGACAACATAAGTAGACGAGAACAAGCGTATCAGAGTCATCAAGTCAGTCAGGCACTTGGTGTGCGAGATCAACCGAGAGGTCATCATTTTGCCAGATCAAGCACTGTAGCTTCTGGCCAGATGATAGTTAATGAAGGCGGGCCGCCTCCCACAGCCAGTCGATCCGTTTCATCACGGGTGCCAGGTATGTGAAAATTCTCTGAATGCTTTAATTCATTTGAAAATATTTTATTATTGCCAATATTTTTTTCAAATGTATTAGTTTACTCATTAATTTAACATAATACGGCATAAGAGGAAACGATTTGGTTAGTTAAGTCATGGCAACTGGAAGCCAAGTTAAATTCTCCCATCATTTTATATAAACTTATGTAAATTGTGTTCTACTGCATTGTTAGTGGATTACAGAACCTAAAATGAAACTTTACTTTACTATGTTGTTTGACGAATGGTTAAATACAATGGGAATGGTGTTTACTTAAAGCTCACAAACTTGATTTTATAAAGTGTTACCACCACCCGCGCAATAAATGATTGTTCACTGAATCGTTTGCTTGAATCGATAAATTATTTTGTCTATCTGTCCGGTTATTTAAACTTCAAAATTCTTTAATATAAGTAGAAACTTTGACCAATTTATGCAATTTAAATAAAAATCATTAAATGCCTTATTTTAAACAAATCTATATATGTATTGGATTTGGCACATTGTCAAAAACACATTTAATTGTAACAGTCAATGTGAAATATATAGGCAATACAATTTAACAATAATTGTTTGCGCGGGTGGTGGTAACAATTCTTTAAATCAAGTTTGCGAGCTTGAAGTAAATACAATGGGATTGGTGTTTACTTCCAGCTCGCAAACTTGATTTAAAGAAATGTGAAATATAATTAGTCAGTTGTATATAAGCGCTATTCAGCGATTCAGTCTCCTCACATCAGGTTAAGAAATGATGATGGTTTTCGCTGAATAACCATATCGTCAAACTGTCTTGGCAATTCCAATGTAGAGAAAAAATTTCAGGGGAAAAAAGTGACAACTCGAAACATCAACCACTTGATCATGGCCTACTGTGGACATGATAATCAATAAAGACGTAAACAATTTAAAAAATTCTGAGAGAAACTAGAAGAAGAAATTTTCAATGTTTAGGACTATTTAATTTTGTCATTTTGGAGTAGACACTTCTGGAAACCACAGATTGATAAAAATATACCTCTGTCTACATATATATATATATATATATATATATATATATATATATATATATATATATATATATATATTTCTACATATATATATATGTATACAGATATCAATATATGCATATTCATGCACTTATATCTAAAGGTGTTTATGTCACAAATGACCCTAAGCGAATCTCATCCTATACACGCAGCAAATTAGTCAAATAAATATATGTTCGTAAGTTAATAATTATAAAAAGAAAAATATTGTTCTAGTAGAGTTATGTAATTAACAAAAACGAAGTCAATTCTCAACTCAACGTTATGAGAACTAAAGAAATCATTGATACACTAAAATTATTGTCAAAAAATTGTGAAATATGAATGGCCCTAATGAGGACCTATGTAAATTTTACTTAACAAGGATCGTACTATATTACTCACGTCGCAAATTGGCGTCGTCTACGTTAAGTTTAAATATTACTCGTGGATGGTGTCTTGTTCTTGTTTCTTGAGTGTTCTCAGAAGTAGTTCCTGACATAGAAATTTGCATATTATGCTCTGATATAGTTGCTGACGGTCAACATGATGATCGTAATTGTTCTTGATCACTAAAACTTCCTGTTATAATAGGTGACCAAATACGGAATTAAAATGCAAACTTCAATCGACCAGTGGATACCGGTTTATGACTTTCTTTATTATCAATAACATAGGACTTGTGGCCATGATGTATTATCTGATAAGGCCTGGTATACGTTAGTTTAAAGAGGGACTAAACGGCGTTAATCTGGACATAGGCGTGTTTATGTCTAATGCCTTCGAAATGTAAACTTGTGTATGGTGTTCTCTAGTAAGTTGCAAAATAAGACTATTTAGTGCATTCTGTAGTTGTTGCAAAAGTTCTGCCGCGAATGGTTCATCACTAACCCAAAACCGTTTATTAGGGATTTAGGGAGCTGCGGATTGTGACCAAAAGCAACTTGTGAAATTGATGCCTCTTGGTTATTAATATACATAGACTTCATATCAAGTAGTGTTAATGGGAGTGTTGTAAGCCAGTTAAACTGTTTGCGAGATGTACATAATTCTACCTTTTATTTCGTGATTTATGCGTTCTACAAGACTGTCACATTTAGGATTGAAAACAGTTCTTCTTTACACATGGACTCTGAATCGAAATAAGCGTGGGGTGGCTCAGAACGGCGAAATTCTGAATACGTATGAAAAAAAATTTGATAAGTTGACATGGCCGACAAGCTCTTACTCATTCAGTAATATCTCGTCTAATGGTTGGCCAAAAAGGATGTTCTTGCTTACCATAATCTTGTACAATTAACACTAGGCTGACTCATATTATGGTATTCATCAAATACCGCAAGTCGACTGTCTGGTAGGAGCCCAATTGTACTGGGCAACATTCCATTGCCCATCCTTATTTGCAAGAGATGACACAGGAGATATCATTCAAATTAGAGACAGGATTCGTGCAGGGCTAAAAGTCCTGTCATCGCCGAATATTTATCTTCTGTGGATATTAACATTCTGGAAGGAATTGCAATGTGGTGCAATTCACCTTCAACGCGTTTTTCCTAAGAAGCACGTAGGGCTACATCGGATGCGTGGGTGGCCAATTTCAACGTACATTTAGCTGCAGAGCATAAACTTTGGTGTGTTGTGCATGAAGACCTATAATTCTTTCATCATTTAGCTGTTCCGTTACGCTCCAACGCCAACTCGCATTGTATATAGGGAAATTACAACGCTTGGAGATGTCTCTTCGGCTATTCCTGCGGTTACAAATTCATGGTAATATATGTTCCATCATAATTACACATATCAAGAAAACGTCTCATTTATGTGTTTTGTTGCAGGTATTGAAAATTTATTAATAACCGCAAATTGGCCTCCTAAGATATTCATATCGCCATGTCTGGTCGAAAAACCTATTACCTTCAGATGTTTCTGTGCCTCTACTCATATTTCCATTCTCAGACTAGACCTAACTGATCATTATGAGCATGAGTCTCTTTGATATCAATTAAACTTTGTTCAAAATGATCTAAAGCTATGATTACATCATCAACTGTAGGGCTGGGTGCGCGGAAATTCTACATATACCTCCTTCATAATTTCTAAAATGTCTGTGATTAATTGCACAATTAAAAGTCACTCCCAGATATTCAAATAACCACGAAGGTATAACGACAGCTGCCATCACGATGCATGCCTTATCTAATAGTAGCTATCGTTGTACTAATTTATGGTCAAGGAAAGTAAATTATTGATTTTATTCAATTTCATATGCAATGATATTCTTCGCATTATTTATCGGATAACAATCAGGAAATTGAATTCTCTTAAGGGCCCGATAATCTTATGTTATGTTAGATAACCTACGTCTTACTTGGCTTACACTTGTTTCGGTGATACACATGGATTCGAACTAGGACAAACAGCATCGTCCTTCAGCATATGATCACAAATGGTCTTAGCAGCCTGTGACTTTTTCTAGCAAAGTCTGGTGGCCTTTAGGTTGCTATATATTTCTGTCTAATCAGTCCAGGTTTACTGATTAAGTTTGTTTGAAAAGCTGCTGACGATCTAATGTACTCGTGGATGAGAAAATTCAAACGATTCATTACGTTTGAGTGAAAGAAACGGGTGATCTAAATTGCAAACATGGGTACGTAAAATCAAATTTATAATCTGGTCAAACAAGGTACCTTTGGCCATATTAATTATGAGTCCATACTTCATCCGGAAATCTATGCCTAGTATACAGTATGGCACGTTCGCGACGATAAACTTCCATGTGAAAACACGACGTTGACCTAACGGTATTACGCGATTTGTTAAGTCTTCTTTTGTGATTGACTAGCCGTTGGTGGCCTTTAACTGTACATCTGCGCTGCAAATTGCTAGTAAATACGGCGTTACCAATGAAATTGTATCGAAAATATTAACCAAAAACGCGACTCGCAAGAATGAATCAGGAGCAGACTTTAACGACGCGGTTTGCTGAGTCACACAAGAAATTCGCGCCGTCCTTACTTCCACTGTACGCTTCTGTCTATGGGTCTGAACTTTGTCTTCGCTAAGCTGCCTGTGGGCCACCGAGGAAATTCACACACGCTACCATTCTGATTGGTTTTCATGGAATTTCTAGTTTTGCCTTTCCATGTAAAATTATTTATACGCCGAGTACTGTGGCTGGCCTCTTGGTGACACCTATATGACTGTGGGCGAATGGAAATTGTTCTGCATGCTAATCTATGTACATTGTGTTAATGACGATATGATGAGGAACTGGGACGTTGCGTACGATGTGCTAATGGCGGGGACTTTACGGTCAATGCAATGGCTAGAGGGGCAGTGCGGTTGAATTGATAACAGGCAAGAACCCTTCATGCTACGGTTCTGAGATATTTCTGGTAGTCTGGCTATTAAACTATCTATCAGAGATAGTAAATTATGAACTTTTGTCTTATGCGCCTCACTATTATGAAATAAACTAGCTGGTAAACCTAATATATATTGACACTTGAGAGCTGAGACATTTTATCAAAAGAATTTATCACCACATTTTTGGGCACTTGAAATTCACAAGTAGTTTAAATACAATAAATTGGTTACTATGTCAGGGACAAATTAAAGATTCAACATTTATTGAAGAAACGCTATAAATTCCGATGTGATCATCGTTAAATTGTCACAACGATTTACATTTTTTAGATTTAATGCTGAAAAAACTCTGATTCTAAATGTTTATTCTCGAAATATAATTTAGTTTGACTTTTGAAAACAGGTTTATAAATTTATTAAAAGTACATGTGCAGTATTTTGCGGTTATTAGTAGGATTTCTTTTATAATTTATTTTTAAGGCACCATTGTAAATATATGTTTATGAAAGAAATACTGTTTTAACTGAAATTAAGATCGGAATCTTTACAAAAATTAGCTTTTCTGGAGTATTATATTGAATCAAGCAGTTTCTTTTCTATAGAGAAAAGCCAAACTTTATTAAACAAACATTAATACCTGTCGATCGTGCCATATTTTATATTTCGTACTGCGGTTCGGCTCACTCCAATATTCGACATAGATTTATATCGAAAATAAGAATTCAAAGCTTTTTTTCATAGAAGTTTATTATTTTAACTGGTTCATTATGTCAACTCGTTCAATTTCTTGACAATGTTTACAAATAAGTCAAATTCTGCAAGTAAAATGCATTTTAGAAATCCAGTCAAAAAATGTATTTACGAATCTAAATTTCTTAGTCGATTAGTGTGTTTTGAAATAAAGTTAACGCTATACAAATGACCCTAAACAAAGCTCAAACAAAACAAGCTGATCCTAAGTCAAAGAGCTCGTAATAAGAACCGAAAAATAAAATTAAAAAAATGAAGACAAATCTTAACGGAATAAGAGAAATTGCGCCAGACACGAAGGGCAAGTTTCACCTGCTGAAAGAAACTTTGACAACTGGCAACTGAGCAGATTGTGCACAACAGCCTTGGTTGGCATACTCTTTAGGAGAAGGAAAACGCCGAATAAAAGCCATCCTCACTAGGACTAGGCAGCATAGTGTTCTTTGCAGTCCATATATATCCATGAACAGTACGATTTAGATTGTTCACTTCCTATGGTTATATAGAAAAGAAACATTAGTCACTTTATAACAAAAATTGATTGCGCTGGAGGTGGTAACATTACTTTAAATCACGTTTGCGAGCTTGAAGTAAACAACAATCCCAAAGTATTTAACCAGTCGTCGAAAAACATAACAAAACTACCGCCAGCCGCAACGCACTGACGCGTTTCGACCTCCCATGATCATCATCAGAGTACGACGGTAAACTGACTAACGAGGATCAAACCGCTTTATACGAAAATAGAAAATCAGTTGCCATGTTCCAAACAACAATTCCCGATTCAGATTATTTCCTCTTACTTGTAAATGCACCTCCAAATTTATATGTTTACAACAGTTGCTGTTCCATTTCATTTAGCATATAAAATTAAAATATAACGACTCAAGAAGAAAAATTGCAACTGTCATTAAAGTACATAAAAGGTTCTAGTGCATTAATTTAAATGCACATTGTCCTTCCCGTTGCTTTCGTTTTCTGCGTCGATATCTCAATTCCCAACATATCTAAATTGATAAGTAATTCGTAAATAAAGATAACCAATAGAGAAGCTGGTACTGCAATAAGACGATGTAATGAAATAATTTTTTGGTTTATTTCCGGATCTTACTTTACGGGAATTTAGATAAAATGTGGTGTAGTATGAATTAATTTTACCACGGATGCATTTATATATATATATATATATATATATATAACATTTAGAATGGACTCAATTATATGCTAGGTCACATATTGATTGAAATAAAAGCTTTTCTATATAGTGGATGGAGATAAACGGTAGGAGAATTCTCCTAGGTTGTTTGTATTCTTTAAGCAACAACAAAGCAGAAACAATTGCCCACACACATACATACTGGCGCAAAAACGCGCACGTGCGCATAAAATACCGTATTTAACAGAAAAACAAAATCAGCTGCGTTGTGTAAACATGCATTAATAATAAAACTATTGTTTAATATTCTAAATATTTCTCAGTTTAAATATTTTTACACAAAAATTAGTTTAACTAAAACCACTTTAACGTGATGAATATAAGACTTTCGTGCGTATTTGAAATTATATATTTGCGTTACAAATGTGTCCCTTAACCGTTATTTCTGATATAGCACCAAATAGAGTACTTATCAAGTTTATGTGGATATTTGTGATCCTGTGATCTTAGAGTTTTCTGGTAGCCAGATAAGCATTTAAAAGCCTAATTTAAATGCACTCATGTGAGAACCGACAATGAAGATAAACGGAGTTAACTTATCTCTGAACAGTGTACTGTTCCGTTTCTTGACAGAATACCGTAAAATTCAGTTTGCTTGAAAAATATGACAATATTCCAAAGTTAGTTGAATTATCAACAAATATCACCTCTTTCAACATTCTTGGCTGTGAAAACTAACCAAATTTATACGAGCCAAATATTCGATTAATATAATACTCGAATCCATTAATTAAATAGTATTTTCTCAATTGTAAGAATGTTATATCGCTCTACCCATTTTGAAACATAAAATGAGAAATATTAACTCTGACATCTGCTAACATAATGAATAAGGTTGAACCAAGATACACAATAGGCTTGCCATTTGCCTATTGAGAAACATATGTGAAATAAAATTACCTTGACAGTGATGTTTCAGACATCGTCGGTACAAACTCGAATTGTACCATTGTTATGATATAATTCCAAGTAATGCTTCATAATTGCTCAATCTGTCGTAAGCTACACGTAGTTAATTATGTTGCAATTAGCAAATGTAAATGAGGCGTTAAATTTTAAAGCGATGTAGGCTGGTCGAAGTGCTATGGAGATAACATTAGAACTGGGTACCAGGTGGAGTAAGGAAAGGTATTCAGACATATTAAATACTGTATGTTGCGGAGAACCAATATATATGCAAGTATGTATTAGGTGTTGCGAACCTAGTAACAAATTAATTCAGTTGTGACCAGAAGGATAAACCAAAGGCAGCATGAACGGAAAGTATAATCTCATGCACATTCGTTTCGTGCTTACTGGCGACTCATCAGTAGGAGCCGGTATTACGCCCTTTAACCACTATATATTTGGTAGAAGAATGTGGGATAATAGGACGGTACAATCTCCTAGACGAATGTGTAAACCTGTAATAGTGAAGCTAACATCATATAAAGTCTCGAAAATGCGACTTCCACGCTAACTCACACTATATAATATATATACCGAGTCTGTAAAGGATACTAACACTATGGCTATTGTGTTAGTAACCGATACCAACATTGTAGTACCGAAAATTTACATGGTACCAACATGATGGATATCAATTTATGCTATTTTTTACCGAAAATGAGAATTACATCTATTTCTGACCACCTGTTACTCCAGTAAATCCATACACCCTGGCCTTGATCGATATCATATTTATTTGTTCTCCGCAACAAACAGTATTTAACTGTTATATATTGAATTCAATGATGTCATGCTTACCGCGAAATGTGATAACTGATATCCATCAAGGCCAGAGTGTATGGATTTACTGGAGTAACAGGTGTTCAGAAATAGTTGTAATTCTCAATTTCGGTGAACTATAGCATAAATTTATATCCATCATGTTGGTACCATATACCGACACGGAAACCATAGTGTTACTACCATTTACCTTAAATACTGTTTGTTGCGAAGAACTAATATATATGCAAGTATGTATTAGGTTTTGCGAACCTCGTAACAAATTAGTTCAGTTGTGACCAGATAGATAAACCAAAGGCAGCATGAACGGAAAGTATAATCTCATGCACATTCGTTTCGTGCTTACCATTTACCTTATCGGTACTTCAATGTTGGTATCGGTTACTAACACAATAGCCATAGTGGTAGTATCCTTTACAGACTCGGTATATATATTATATAGTGTGAGTTAGCGTTGAAGTCGCATTGTCGTAGACTTTATATGATGTTAGCTTCACTACTATACTTTCCGTTCATGCTGCCTTTGGTTTATCCTTCTGGTCACAACTGAACTAATTTGTTACTAGGTTCACAACACCTAATACATACATACATTCAGACATATTGCCGGAGCGTAACAAATAAGTCCACATGATAATAAATTTTGGTCGATAAGCCAAGGAAATGCACGAACGTCGTGTGAACAATGGCATACTAATGCAAGGAAAACAGCAATAAACTAAGAACGCGTAATAATTGGACATGTGCAAAAAGTCCAGATGGCGTGCCGATTAATTCTCTGTCTATGATCGTCCTACGACATGATGCATTAACTGCTCAAACTTGACAGGAAAATAGATTGCGATGTTTCGTTTGATATCACGCACAAGTATACTAAACATATTAATGTAAAATAAACGAATAAACAATTTATAATTGCGTAGGAGGTGGGAACAATTCTTTAAACCAAGTTTACAAGCTTGAGATAAATACGAATCCCACTTTATATAGCCAATCTTACAGCATACCTAAACTAGCATCAGTCATACGTACTGATGTGTTTCAACTTTCAGTGGTTAATATCAGATCGCGAAGGCAAACTAGCTAAAGAGGATCTCACTGTAATTCAAATTTAGTTATACAAAACTTGCCAGTACTTGGAGCGGATGAAGATAACAAATCATAATTAAAAATATTAGTCCAGTAAAATTTAATTTATTCAAAATTCATAAAAATTTTGAAAACTTACATAATGAAACGCGATCACAATTTGTTTTATTGCACAATGCCAAAACTGTTGGCAATCGCTATGCAAATTGTTAGTCAGTAATGGAATCTACTGTCGAATGAAACAGTGATGGAATGAAAATTATTATTCGGCAGATACATTGTGGAAATAGCAAGAATTATGCCTAATCAATGGATAGATAAAATGTTGGAATTTAATAAAATGGAAGGAAAGGCTTATTTTTTCTAAATGGTTTTTCATGAAGATAAAGTGAGTAAGACAATATCTAGGTCATGAAATAAACCTAGCTTAACACCAATAAAGACAGAATATATATCGGCAATATAAATTGTAAGAAACAGAAACGATGATCTTTAAGGGCTATGTTAATGCGAATAAAACAGTCCGATAAAAGAAAACTAATACGGAAACAAAAACGAGTGTCAAAAATGTGGAGGAACGAACTATTTAAAATTGAGATTTCATTTACGTGCAAACCTTAATAGATGCAAAAAGTAAGCTTCATGCAATTACCAATTCCATATTCTTTATTTGTTTAAATGCTGTGATTCCTCAGCGCACTATATAGTTCGAACTTGGTATTTACTCAAGAAGCAAATTAAATAACATTTTAAACAAAACATATCCGGAAAAAAGGTAAAACACATCCGTAATAGCTGCGCACATTGCTTGAAAAATCCAACCCCAAATCAGGTAAATTTCCAGGTGTTTTTCTCCTCGCAAACGGAAACAAATTACATATAGCGAAAGCTGTTTTTTGAAAACACTTCATCAGATGCTAAGTAAACAAATATGTTTTTACGTTAATTGAATTTAATTTTTTCAGCTATTTGTGCTTGTGTGTGTGCGAGCTTCAGCAAGTTCAATTCCATTTTCCTGTTAATTATTTTTTAAATTCCAATTTTATCCTCCATGTTTTTAAAATAATTCACACAATGTAACAAATAGTACAATCAAGTTGATTTTTAGAAAACTGCCTTTTCAAACATGTTGTATATAATTGATTTATAGTACATTTTTTAATCAATAAATGATTTATTTCTCAAAAAATATTGCGAGCCCATAACAGTGGTTGAGCTTAAAATTATACGAAAACCTAACAAGTTTAATAAATCAAAGTTACGAGTTTGATATAAACACCAACCCAGCTGAAAAACTTGAATTAGCTAATTGATGTCACCACCTGCGCAATCAATGATCGTTTTAGTTTAATAAATGCTTAACTTTCATAGATGACAGCAAATTCCGTTATTAATTGTCGTTGAATTTTGAAATTCTCTGAAATAGCGCATTTCGCAAAATTTACATATTAATGACTAGGGTAATTATCTTTATGTACACAAAAATTTACGCCGATGAGACCAGACAGCATTTAATAAAACAAACATTTGAAATTAATGGATAAATTATTTAACGACGAATAAATTGCAAAATATGACGGTCAAGGAAAAAAGTTCTCTATGATTTCAAAGCTGTCCAACATACGACAATCTAAATTTGTTGAATTATATCACTGACATTTAAAAGTATAAAATTCAATAATAACGGGGATCTCTTATAAAAACGAAGTTCATATGCCGCAAAATAAAGAGCAAAAATGGTTGTTAGTGGTCAACGCCTGTTGAAACAACAAAAATCGCTCCGTAGTCCAATAGCTGTCTCGTTCTCATAGATTAACTTCTATGATTTAGGCGCATTCTCTTTGAACGTCGGTACAGTTTACTTAATCCAGTGTCAATAAAGAATTTGATACAAGCATGATAGTTTTTATTATATGATTTAGGGGTAATAATGTTTAAGAAATTAATAAAAATATTTCAGTTGCACAAATTGTATTGACACTCGATTGATGGGTTCTCACTTGTTCCTTCAATCAAGTGTCAACACAGTCCATGCACCTGAAAATGTAAAGAAATCAAGATATTACCGACCTACGTGTGCTATCGATTATCCCGCAACTGCAAGTTGCGTATTAGAATACAAAGTTGACAGCGCCACGCAAACATTATCTTCTTCATTCAAATATTTATAAGAAATTTTTCGCTCAACAAGAAATTAAATAATTACCTGCTATTTGTTTTCTGAAAAATATTTTTACGCCCACTGTCCTAGTCTCTAGTTGATGCGACAATCTTAACATTGCCAACGGGATCAGGAAATGGATTCCGATATATTCGGAGCGTATATGCAAGATATAATTAAACAAACTTTGTTTGTGCGGGCGATGATAAAAATTAATGTAATCAAGGTCGCAACCTTGATATAAACCTCAGACCCATTATACACATACATTTGTCAGTAGAAACTAAGTATTGTATGGCGTAGATAAAACAATTCATCCAGTAGATCGATTTTGTCCTTATTTGAAACTAATCACGTAATTCTGGACAGTACGTGATGAGTTCAATATAAGGTTGAAACTGGTCAATTGGATGAATTGTAGTTTCTAAAATATAAAATACTTAGTTTATATTGGCAAATGTATGTACATAATGAGTCAAATTTTTGTATCAATCAAGGAACTGTTTGCTTATATATTCGTGTCATATATCTCTTACAGACAATAAATCTCAATAAACTATATTTACTTATAGGAAGGTATGTATTTTAGGACGACCAAAATTTAATCCACTTTGTTAAATAAAAGGAACCTTTTGCATAATGAGATAGAAATGATGAATATACGAACGAAAAATGTTTAATGTAATGTTTATATGCCAGCTGAATGAATTAATTAATTCATGAACTGAAAAACGTATACGAAAAAAAATGATAATGAATAAACAAAGCGATGAGCTCTGACGGATATAAACTTAGCGTGTGTTTTCTTTATACACGGACAGAAATTATGGGTCACATAAACGGTTGATCGTTAATTGCTAGAAATAGGGTCTTCTACACGCAGATCGTGGTTTATATCAGTAATGTGAACGTCTGGGTTGTTTCTAATAGTCTCACGTTCATCTGAGTTTCTCCTTGGCTGCGTTTATTTGGGAACCGACAACAAAGAGACAGGGGTGAGGTAGTTGTGGCCAGATAATTGGTTTCACTTTTGTTAATTGGCGACCTGGTGTTCTTTTACAATCTACATATAACCATGAACCACTTATGTGATTATATGGCAGTGAAACATTAGTCACTTTTGGCTTTTTTATAGCTCTGCATGATCTAAGTTGCTACAATAATCCTGCGGCCTAAATACGTTGGCAGTGCTTCGACAAATGTTTGAGAATAACTTAATTATTAATCACATATTGCATATTTTCGAATTCTCAATGTTTAAAGCCAACCAAATGGATTAAATAGGGAGGTGGGATTTAAATTATGAGGATGTTATAATATTATCAATATTTTATCATTATTCCTAAAAATTAACCATTTGAAATTAATTGAAGCAAAGTTTAGAGGTAAAACCTTTGAACAAACATAGATTTACCGACAGAAAAAGTTTACCTTCTTAATTGAAGAGTATTTTATCTCATTCCAGAAGAAAAATTCTTCATTAAGAATTTACCTATTTTCAGTATATGTTTCGTTTCTTTTTGTTTGATTTATCATTTCAGGGTTTCATGACCATCAATTCATCAAGTTAAATAATCGCTATCATTTTTAAAATACGCATACAATACTCTTTGCACTTTAAAAAAAATAAAATTGTTAGATCAGTGGAAACATATCATTGAATAATTTATCAAATGAAAGTTATTTCTGCGATCGCTTTTGTATGTATTTGTCTCTCCTTGATAGTAAACAGGTTTTCTGGGGTAAGGATTTGTGCCCGGAGGCGTTTGGCTTAGTACTACAACCAGCCTTTTACTCAAAATATGCCACGCATTGCAGGCAATTTTCAAATTAATTGTAACTTATTAAATCATTTGCATTAATGCATCGCTTTGTCTAGAAAACTATGAATATTTTTAAGGGGAAACACTATAATCTAGCTGGAAACACATGCATGTTTAATCTCTGCGTAAACTGTTATGTTCTACTGTAGGCACACATGAGTTAGAAGCTGGCCGTCCCACTGTATTTTATTCGTTTAGGAAGTTTGCACTGGATGATTTCAGATTTAAAATCCAGCTTAATAGTACATCGTTAGTGTTTAGTTGTCTAGTCGCTAGGTAAGCAAGAAAATAACAATAACGATGAATGTGCTTACTCGTCTTTATTATTATGGAGATCATTGATGTTGTGAAGATTGAAATACGTTATCGATAACATTCGAAATATTTCTTAAATTACGTATAACTTGGACTTCTTTGATCAAATTTATTATATAGGTCTTGCAAAATTGAATTTGTAGGCCAGCTTTATGCTTAGTATTTACCAACTTACTCCGTAATGTTGAAGGTAATTTTTACAAATTCACAAAATATTTGCGACTTAATGGCATGAATAGATTATAAAATAGGTTAATCTATATGTAAATAGTTATATTTGTACATGAAGGTTTTTCTGGTAAATTAATAATATGGATATTCATCTATTGCCATGTTTTATTGATTTTGTAGTGTTTATCTTAACTTGAGATTAAAGTGTAGAATGATTCTCACAATTAAAATGTTCTAACTCAAATCTCCGTAACAACATCAATATAAACGGTAACAAAACCGAAGATAAAAGGTGAACGGATGTTAGAAATAATTAAACAGTATAGCTATACACGTCATTTAGTTTCTTAAGTGAACGAGTTTAGGCTCAATTTACGGTTTCGTGTAGTTTAACGATAGAAAGAAACATAGGAATCAGAATTCCGTCTAACTTTTAACCAAAATGCTATATTTAGTTCACATTTGATGCCGAAGCAGTTTAAGTTATATTTTAAGAAAAACAGAGGAATTGATTGAATAGTGGAGTTTTCCTCCATAATATTTCAATTTCATTCGATCTATTTCCAAAATTGGGTTACTTTGTTTAACATGTACAATCGAATCAAATATTATGTTAATTTATCGAAGCAAACGAAGAAATTGTCATTCACAAGAGTGGCAGCTTGTATCTCCCAGCCAGCATAATCTTTTCCAGATAATTTCCAAACGTTAAAACATTCTTAATGCGCAACAATTGCCTAATATGCATTTGTATATAAGGTTGTGCAAAACTAGTAACAATGCATTTCAAATATGACTAGAAGGATAAAGCGATTTCAGCATGAACGGAAGATATAATCACATGCGCATATTCGTTACGTGTCTACACCTTCCGTTTATTCTGACTTTGGTTAATTCTTTTGGTCATATTTGAATAATTTGTTACTAGATTCGCAACACCTAAAATACAATTGCATATATATATATATATATATATATATATATATATATATATATATATATATATATGTATATAACCTCTTAGTAACAAACAGTATCAAATTGCCTAGTATAGAAAATATAATTCTTATAATAAACCAGAGTTTCGTTCTTGTTTCCGAATCCATCAGTTAAATCTATGAGTACCGGCAGATTACACACCATACAGTTTGTTCGGAAAATCACGAGAACCGTGCTATGAATAATTCGTCTCTCATGTGGAATAAAACATTTTTTGCACATCCAACACAGTAGTCTTATTGACCAGACAGATATGTGGTTATAAGACAGATATGCAATTTCAGGAGAAGATTTATCTTTACCTTATTTCAACAAGTTGCAACTGTTAACTTATAGTGTGGATTACAGTATATACGTGGTGGTTATGCAAATGTTTCCCTAAATAGTGGTTAGGTGCCTATCAGGCAAGACTCTGACCAATTGATATCCGTTTCAGAGTCAAAAATTCGGTGTCACAATGCCATGGAAGTTGCGAATTTCTTGGAATTTAAATTTGCATATACGCAACAATCGAATAGGCTTTCTCTATACGGGTTCCTGCTGATGTCGCCTGCATCGCAATGATTCACATAGACATACTGCCCATTAATTACTTATTTTATACAATTATAGATTTAAATTGTATATGAATACTATCTAATTGGAAAATGAGGTCCTTTATATTCAGTATCTCGTCAGTAAATATTAGGCCTGTACGCACGAATCGATTCTATCTTAATTTGTTTCAGTCCGACCACAAATGACGCCCATGAAGCATTCCTGCATTCTTTTGCTAATATATTTTTTTTTAGATTTTTGACATTTGACTTAACATTTTTCAATTTGTTGCTTAGCACCTCATTTGATAGTAATAAATATACAATTGATTATTTGCTTGTGCAATTACAGTTTTGTTACCAACACCATTTGCTGATAATTAATTCGAAACACTTCGCCCAAAAGATCATAATTCTGAAATTTGTGATAAATTCGTTTTCTGTAAATCATGTATTTTATAAGTACAGTGCCATTTCTAAATTTTTTTCATACTAAATTGCTTTTAAAACAAATGAATTCTATAAAGACAAACGAATAACTTTTATCGTCATAGCATCCTGTTCTCGTATGCTTTTCAAGTTATAAAATTTCGGTGAAATATTTCTCCTGTTTTCGATTGCCAGCAACTGCTAGCAAGATGAATTGAAAATTAGAATTATCAACAACGAGCATATGCTGTAAAATTAAAATTATGCAGAAAAACAGGCAGGTTTCGATGTGGGCGGATGTCGCCTTCATTAACACACCTCGTCGTAAGGTGCAACGATAACATGTGTTGAAGTTTGAGCAATGGACTAGGAAATGAAAGAGAACATTTCCAGTCTTGAAAAGGAGTTAATAAAATTATAAGGTGAATTAAGTGCAAATCTATTTTTTTAAGAGAAATAAATTGAATGTCCGTATGGATATTCATATGCAAAATGCTATTCTCACGTTCAAAGAGAAAAATAAATTTTATGAGATTCAAAAAACATTTCTTCGATATTTTCTCCACATTAATCTACACATGAAAAACTATATATAAAAAATAATATATATTTTATATGCCTTTGTTCATGAAATACACAGTTCTAAGCCGAACCAAAAATGGTATCGTTAAAAAGACTTTTCATTCGTTGTTTATTCAGTACAAAGCACAAGTTTCCATAGATATATCTTTAACTTATATTAAGACATACGTTTCTGTTAAGAGCTTTAAAGTAATAATTTAATCAGCTTTGAATAAATTGGAGTGTAAAGTTTAATTTAGAAGATTGTATAATAGGCGCGGTATCATATTCTTTGGATACGTTGTGTGAATAAATGTGTGGCATACACAATTTGTCGCCATTAATTAAAACACTCTCAATTTAGTTCCTCTCACACATTCAATAGGTAATTACACCATTTTTTATTTTAAATTCTTCTGCTATCTTGAGTGATTAACACAGCGTGGATGAGTGATAAGTAGAACTGCACTATATTCAAAAGAGAAACAAATTAAATACAAATCATTTTAACAAATATAAACAATCTATCATATATAGAATTTTAGATTATATATATATATATATATATATATATATATATATATATATATATATATATAGCTATGCATAACTATTTTCTTTTTAATAATATATTGGGCTATGCTATGCAGTTTATTCCTACGATATATATATATACATATATATATATGTATATATATATATATATATATATATATATATATATATATATAAAGAGCATCTCCGTGTAGAAGGTGTAACTCCAGATGTTTATATTGTCCATGTGAAACATATCTTCATTGACCCTTTATTAGAATAAACATTTTATGTAAGATCGCAGAATATGGCAGTTTAATTGATTATTTTGAGAATTTAATAGATAAACTACTAATTAGTCAAACGATTTTGATGATTATAAATATATTCTAAGCATAGAAAACAATGAACATGGTAAATGTTTGTTAAGTCGATACGGTTATAATAATATAATACTGATGTGCTAAATAAATAGATATGATCAACGTAATTCTGATTCTTACCTCAGACTTTCAAAATAAAATTCCTATTATAATGTATAACTGTATGCTTGGTAATTGTTAGCAAATTATGGTGACTAGTTCCGAAACAAGACTTTTCGGGATGCTTTTACTTGTCTACCACATACTCTTCAGTATGTGCCACCTAAATATAATTTAATGGCAGAATTTCAGATTCAGTAAACGAAAATTATTAATGCTCTACGCATATATAAATTCAAAATAACGAACAAACTGTGGTCTTACAGACGACCAATATATATATATATATATATATATATATATATATATATATATAATTATAAAATTAGATCAGTCTAATACCTTTTTTTGAATTTTCCTCTACTAATTTGAGACAAACATTTTTGAATTATGGATCGATTTTTTATGTGAAGCTTAGAACACAATAATGTTTTTCGTTTTTTCTAATCGGTTTTGTTTCATTTTTGCAGTTAAAATCTACGGTTATCATGTATAAATAGATTTTTTTTCTTTAATTTATACTTTAACATTATTAAAAACAAAATTATAGTAATGTTTCCATTCTAGTAATGTTTTTAACCAAATTTCGCAGCTTACCTTTTATCGTTGCAAATATTAGTCGCGAATTCTATCTCTGTTCGAAAATATATAGCTTCATTTTCACTATCTCTCTTCCTGTTAATTTTTTTAAATAATGCTATTCTTATTCTCGTAGACAAATAAAAATTACGCTGTAGTTATTATTAAAAGAATAATTGATATTGTTTCTTAGATAATATTTTTGAAATTTGAATACAGAAATAAGTCATATATTGATGCATAAATTTAATATAAATCAAATATAAAATGCATCAAAATGGATCATTTTAAATTCTTATATATCTTTTAAGTATTTAGGTGAAACAGTATGAGGTAGATAAATTTGAATGTATTGCCCTGTTGTCGAGTTTCCGAATTTGTACACGACATATTTCTGAAATTTGTCAACAATTTAATTATTAAAATTTTAAATTTTTCAGCCAAATTATGAATTTGACGAATTAATTGTAGACTATTAACATTTATTTTCATTTTTCTTAACTATCATCAAAAGGTGATCGCGGTGATTACATGGAATTGGGAAGAACTGGTAAACTTCGCTACGCTGGAGCATCTTCAGTTGGTGGAGACAGTATTCTAGTGGTAACAAGTACATCAGGCTCAGCATCGGCAGTTTCGACTAAAGCAGCTGCAACTTCATCGTCAACTGGCCGCAGAAAAGGAGTCGTTATGTTTAGCAGCATTGAAGCTGGGTCTGAGACCGGCGCACGTCCAGAATCCGTTGCACATACTGTAAATTCTTCGATACCCGCCAGCGAATCCAGTCCTTTCTATTACTCAAATCAGCTGCATCATCAGCAACAGCAGCAACCAAAGAGGCACCCGAGCGGCCCAACTGCTCAGTTGCCATCAACAGGAGGTCCAGTTGATAACAACTATGCTTATTCACAACAGTTATACTCAGAATCTAACCTTGTTAACAATAACATTTCAAGAACTCGTGGCGGAGGTTTTGGGAGCAGTGGCGGAATCGGATGTACAAGTACTATGCCATCATTTTTTTCTTGGGGTGGTGCGTCAAGTGGCTACCGCGGACCCGATGGCTGGCCGAATGGATTCGGACGACGATCTAGTATCGATATGACAGATTTACCAATCGTCGGAGACGGTTTGGGCAGCTGTAGTGAATACTACACAAACCCAGCAGTATCTTCCGCTTCAGCGTGGTATTTGCATCAACAACAGCAAAGAATACAAAACATTTCCCATGGACAATTCTTACCTTCAGGTCAACGTGTTTTGCGAAGACAGGCTTCATCCGGTCAATTTGAACAATATCCGTCTTCATTTTATGGTGCAGCTGGATCCTATAGTCAATCAGGTGTTAGCCCATCAACTAGAAGCCGAGCAGCAGGGCATAAAGATCTAAGTTCCATGCGAACATGCTTCAGGCAGACGGGTCGTACTGCTAGTCAAGAAAGAAAGCCAGTGACCGATTCCTTACTGTTTTATGGTCCCTCGGCACAGACAGGTTCACAAAGTGGCCAGATAACAAGACAGGCACACTTTTAAATAAGCTCTACTGCCGGCTTTAATGGAGAAGCAAGTTTGAAAGATTTTGGTACACGATTACTTAGCATTTTTAAACATTAGCAAAATTTTGCGAGAGAATAATTTTTTCACAAACGAAATTTATGTTTTTTACCAGTCAGCATATTGGAAATAAATATGTCGTTTAATTTTTCTAATTCACAACATTTCTATAGAAAAATACTCTTTTATTACTTACTTGAAGAAAGGAAAGTTACAGCACTGATGAAAAAACACAAATACTGGTCAATTCGGACTAAATATTTCAAAAATAATTTAGTATTTCTAATAAAAAGCATTTCTCAGCAAATGATTTATTTTGCTGTTGCACCAGTGTTTTCGGCGGACAAGGTGAATACCAACTTTAAATTTATTCAAAAATCATCTGTAGTTGAAAATGAGATAACACTTGCATATTAAAATAACGGCGCCATCTGAAAACAAACAGATACCTTGAGGCTACTTATAACCTGATATCAAATGTTTGGAAGGAAGAGTCTAACCTACTTCTTCGAGGGCTGATTTATTATAATAACAAAAAAAAATGTAAATGAAATTTATTATAAACAACAATTCAACCACAATCAATGATTTATGTTTCTGAAAATTTTTGTTACAAAAACAAAAAAACAAAATATGAAACAGCGGGTTTTGCTAATTGCTGTTTTTCGCCTGTTTTGTGTTTTCAATGAGACCGACATTAAAATTCACTGCAATTTTTCCTAAAAAATTCTGCATTTACAATTTTAACTTCAAATTTTGAAAAGCTAAGCAGTTCCAAATATTACGACACCCCCAATTGTACAAGTTGATAACACAGAAACCAATTTTCCCACATGTTGCATGAAATTGCATCTATACTATTATAAATATTTAAATTTGCCATAGTAATAAATACTATATTAATAATTAATTGCAAACTACCTTTTCCGGAAATGGTTCACTATTTCACAACCAAAAGTACTTTCACGGTGTATATTTCGTTTGCTCGTACCAGCGGTCTTTATCAAAACCACGTGCAAATTGCCGAAAGAAAAACGCAAACTGAACATAATATTAGTATTTAAATAATTATATGATCGTCGAAAAGATTGTGGCATGTGGGCTATAATGACGAAACAAACAATTGCAAATGAAATACAGGTGCATTTTCACTTGAGATAAATGATTGACCAGTTTTATCCAAAATGAATCTTCCTTGTATTTTTTGAATGAATCTAAATAGTTGTGATTAAACGCTTAACGTGATTATTTTTATCGATTTTCAAGTGAATTAGAGAAGCATCATTAACGTAGTTATGTAAATAACCTTGAGTGTCAATTATTTGCAGCGCAAAATTTGACTTGATAGAATTAAAATATGTCGGAATTGTCCAAACATAATATATTAATTGATGAAACAAAGCCGTTATAAATCAATCGTATTAAACTCATATGGAAAATGAATTTATTTCGACGCGAAGGAGACTTATTTATCTTGGATTTTATTAACCTATGGTTGTTTAATTGTGCACCTACGTTTGAGTTTCTTTTTTTTCAAATACACGTCAGGCAAACGTTTGCAGCTCTGGTATTCAAAATATATGTAAGTCTAGTTTGTGGACATAAAATAAGAAAAAATTGCCCTTCAAACTAGTAGCTAGCATGAAGAAACTGACGGCAGTTTTAGTATCATGTGGATAGTTTAAAAATCGAAACTAATGCGTATGTGTAATTTGAACTGAGAAATAAATCATGTACGGAATTATAAATGTATTATAAAGCGGGCACAAACAGCATAGTTTAAAAAGAGTCATTTTCCTTATCCATAAACTTGATTCCAATAAAACGCATAATTATTTTGAAAATATTTCTTTAGCTTCATAATAGTTTCCTGCTAGCCACAGAAATAATCTTTTTTCTTCGTTATTCTCCCTGCGTGGTATTTTGTTTAACATGGCGGTCGTCCATTTTCGCTATCGGCGATTCTAATTTTACCGCAGACAAATATCTCCACCACACACTGACACAGTGCTGTGTCTGTTGTTGTTAAGATTATCGCCGGTTGATAAAACAATGAATAAGCCACGAATCATAAGGCGCACAGAGTGTTTTTTATGTAAAATATGTGCGCCGGATGATGATTATTCATGACTTTTCCAAATTTTCTTTTGTGTGGAAATAGATTTCTAGCACTCACGCAAATGATTTTTCCCCATTTTTATTCCCTGTAGGGCATTTCGATCAACCCTCAAATACGACTGTTACAATATTCCAATAATTTTATGATGATGAATTTGGCGTGATTCAAAATAAGTGTCACGTATCGTGAAAAAGTGAAAAGGAAATGTTGATCAAATTATCAAACAAATTTTTCAGCTATTTTCTAATTAAATTATCTTGATTACTCTTGCCTTATTTTTGGGCTATATGGGCATCAGAATAGCTGAGTGGTTTGAGTCACAGACTCCGAATCAATACTTAAAGAGATTCAAATACTGACAACACCGGTCTACTAGATGACTTGCCCATTTAATATTTACTTATTGTTAGATTATACTGACAAATTTATAATTATATATATATATATATATATATATATATATATATATATATTCGTGTCAGTTTTACATGAAGAACACAACCGTAATTCAAACAATGTTTATCAACGTCTGCACAACCAATGATCGCTTAATTTTCAGGTTTTTGCCTATTTGAAAATTTTAAACCTTCACATACCTGCCAGTTTATTTATTTTAGCGATTAAATCTATTTTAAATCCAACAATTTAGGACCAACGAGTTTGCAAGCAATATAATTTCACAGGGCAAGTGTCATTTTTTCTGAAAAATATTTTACATAGAGCTCAAGTAACTTTAGTACACTGAAAGATTAATAGCAACAAATTTGCGTAAAGGCATCCTTGTACTCAACGACTTGAATGTAATTCTTATTAAATAAAATTGCATACCATGTTTTTAGCAGGTATTACGCACAAAACAAATAACGAATACTAGTGTATAGATATTGGTATTGTCAAAACGATTTTGAGTCCTCAAGTAGTAGCCCGTGAAGAAAAGTTTTGCATGAACATGAAGAATCCCACAGTTTGCAAAGATCATAAAATTTTGTTTACGTTTTATCAGCTAATCGCAACTTTTTTTAACATTAAGTTCTGCCCAAAAGATACCACGTATGAATGGAGGTATATTATTTAAAGTATTTTGTTTAAATAAGCAAGAATAAAGAAAATGGCCCGGATTAAACACTCAGTGATTAAACAAATGCAAATAACAGTTCTTTAAAACATGGTTGCAAACATAGGAAGAACACGAATTAAATTTTATCTAAATAGTAGCAAAACATAATAATACACTCGTCACTCAAACGAAATGAATGTAGTTTAGTTTTTCCGTGCGATCGAGTATGAATTGTATGAATAACCTTGAATAGGGCCATGCTTATTTGGGTTTTTCATTTAATTAGGCCATTGCCAATAGGTTTTTTTTATTTTCTGTATTGAAATATTTGTAGCTTCCGGTTTACATTCTACCCCAACGTGTTTCACATATCTGCACTATGTGATGACCACATTGTTAAAGTGAAGTACGTGTGTCTAAATAAATTTTACTATCGTAGAATTTTAACAATCTTTGAAGATAACACGGACAATTACTGCGGAATTTAGCATTTTAAGCAGTATTTCATTTGCTAAAGTAAAAAATCTTAACTGTGATTTTTATGTTAGTCATTTGCTACTGCGAAAAACAATATAAAGTAAGTTTGTGTAGGGTTTGGCGTAAGCAAAATGTGGTGTCTTAGCTCTGTATGTTTTACGACTATGGAACAATTTCAAAATGCGTATTTCGTTTTGAAGGTAGGATTATTGAATGAATGTCATCGTGAAAATACCAACCAATTATAAAGACACAAATTCAAAAAAAATTTTAAAGTATGATAAAAGACTGTTCTTAATTCATTTTTGGTGCTAACTGTTGTTGCTTTATGCTTATTTAAAGCAGTTTCTAGAAGAATTTAACGAATCTTGTAATCAAATATCTTATTGAAACTTCAATTAGCATAACAGCATGTAAGCTGAAAAAAGTGAAATCATAAAGGTTTGCTGACGTATGAAATGACCTATAAATCATTGCAAAATTGACAGTCGTTTTAAGGGAGCAGCAATATGCTCTAATGATAATTTTAAAGATAAAGTTCGGATTAGTCTCAAATTTAAATACTCCACAAAATAATAAAAAAGCACGCAGACATAGGGCACACATACTTATACGCTTTTCACGGAGAAATGGTCAGACGTGTCATCCATAATCTGTCCAAACACGTTCAAGGAGGTTAATATATTTTAATTATTCTTTAGAAACTGGTTGTTCATAGACGCAGGAGTCTCCGATGGACGGTATTTATTAACAACCGGCTACAATGGGTCATTTGGCAAAATCTTATTCTCCTCCTGATCAACTTCGCAAGAAAATGTGCCTTTTAGGTTTTATTTAAATCATAACCATATATAGTCTAAGATTTGTGTATCGCGTTTAACGTGCACTGAAATTTTCGTTTGGGGCGTTGTTGGCGAAGTCCAGGAAGTAATGGCCTTGAGACTATTGAGATAACTGCGCTATTTGACTGGAATAACATAGAAAAGGTTTGCAAGCACATGGCCGTAAACTGTAATTGGCAATATTGGTCCCTTGATCACGCCACACTGCAACATCTCTAACCAAAATTAAGCTAAATGGACTTAAATCTGTGAGAATCTAGTAACTAACACGGCTTGGTGAAGAGTGCTGACTACTTCTGTTATATTCACAAATTCTCTTCGAGTATCCATAATGTGGAGCACATAAATCTCAATTTCTGTATGCACGGTTGCATTTGTAAAAATATGCGTTCATATATGCTAGTATTAAGGTTTTTATATTTTTTTATATTTATGTATGAATATATGCATTAATATGTATGTATGCATGTATGTATGTATGTATTTATGTATGTATGTATTTATGTATGTATGTACGTATGTCTGTCTGTCTGTTTGTATGTATATATGTATGTATGTACGTATGCATGTATGTATGAATGTATGTATGTATTTATGTATGTTTTTATGTATGTATGTATGTTTATATGTATGTATGTATGTATGTATGTATGTATGTATGTATGTATGTATGTATGTATGTATGTATGTATGTATGTATGTATGTATGTATGTATGTATGTATGTATGTATGTATGTATGTATGTATGTATGTATAGTATGTATGTATGTATGTATGTATGTATGTATGTATGTATGTATGTATGTATGTATGTATGTGTGTAAGTATGTATGTATGTATGTATGTATTTATATATGTATGTATGTACGTATTTATATTCGTATGTATGAATGTATTTATGTTCGTATATATGTATGGATAGATGGATTTATTTATATATGCATACTTGTTTTTGCGTATTTGTATGTTTGAATGTATATATATTTTTTATATGTATGCATGCATGTACATACGTACTTTCGCGTGTATATATGTTTGCACGTATCTAATCATTTACGTATGTTTTCATGTATTTCTTTATGCATGTTTTTTTGCCAATATGCATGTAAACAAATATGCATGTTTGCAGGTGTGCCTGGGTTTATGCAGGACTTATGAATTTTTTCTCCTGATTTACTTTGTTTGCATTTACGTTCAAATGTAGTTTATTTGCTCTGTCAAATAAAATTTGTCCACATTTCATTTGATTTTTTGGTGTTACAATTGTAGGCTAAAGTATACGCAGGTTCTATTTGTCGTAAAAGGTTAGAGAACCACTAGGCCATACTTATTTACCATACGTGTTCAGCTTACCTACCAAATCACGAAAATATGGATGAAATGTATCAAAATCAAATTAAATAGTTCAATTGAATATATTCAGCTTCATATTCTATTCGTCTAGATTTTTTTTAAATTTAAAAAAAAATAATACTAAAGTAAATTATGTAAAATAAGATTAAATCTGAAAATTATTTTATCAAATAATAGCATGATCACAATTTAAACCAAATTTCCTTTTCATTTTAAGATTTAAGAGTGATGGATATAGGCTATTTTAAAAGTGATACTCTGATAATTAAATATGATGAAGTAAAGTAACAAATCCATTTGGTGCAAATGAGCATTGAATCATATTTCTTGGATTTAAAATAGGATGTGGTGCTACTGTTTAGTAAAGAATTGCTTTATGTGTTGAACACGACAGGAAAAATTGCGGAGAGATACGCTTCTTTCGGGATTATTTAGATTTTAATAATTTTTTGCAAGATAATTATATTGAGTTTCTGCTTCTTTTGAAACCGATTTGACGTTTCCTAAAGTCATAACTGCATGAGCTACTAATTTCGAGAAGTTTTTACTGATCTAAGTGTTATCAAAGCGATATCTAATGAAGTTTAAAATAATTCTTGACCTAAATTCAGTTGGCAATGCTTTCGCTGGATGCTTTTCTTTCTCTATATTTTCTGTTTATATTTCCTAGTGCCTCATCATAAAATATACTTCATTATTAACTTTAAAATAGAATATTATTCGCATTTTATTTCGTGTGTTTGAGATGTGAACATATTCATAAGTTATCGTATAGCAAAAAATAACTATATTTAAATTGCGATGCATAAATCAGTAGAAGAGGTACAATTTTTACTCCTGGTTTAAATAATGACTGAGGAATATGATTAATTATGATTTAATTTGTGCGAAATTTGGTGTTTTCCTTGTTTTAATTTAGTGTGTTTACTCAAACAGTAATGGAGATTGACAAATAAACTAGAATTGCTCAAATGTGGCAAATTTCAGTAAAATTGAACTCATTGTCGTTTTGGTTCAAATACCTACCGCTTCGTATAGACTTATCAACTTCAAACTGTCTTATACACTCTATTTTTATTAAAATATTGGACATCTATGACAAAAAAAGATCAATCAATTGATAATATAATACCTTTTTTGTGGCATAATAAATATAAATTTGGATTTCTTTGTAGTACTGCTGCAAAATTTAACGTTTTTATATTATAAATACACGCTAAATACGCCTACCATATTTCGGTTTAATAAACATTAAGTCAACCAAAGCCACATATCAACTGATCAGCGATTTTTTTATAGTCGAAACCGCCTGAAAGTTATATTTACACATATCTTTGACAGCAAGAACATCTAAAGAGATTTTCTTGTTCAGAATTACTGTTCCATTATGTATTTTGAAACTTGCATAAAATTAGACACTTTCCGTTGCCAATGAGGGTAATTCGACCAACAATTATTTGATACGTTTTACTCATGCAAAGAAGTTTTCATAGTCCCCGCAGGTAACCCTGCCATACGCGTCTTTTATTATATCTTTAAAAGTCAGAACGAACTTATAGTTTTAACAAGCGGTTCATCAATATTGCTGCAGAGTGCTAATTATGTATTTCCAATTAGGCTGCGCATAACAAGGTCATTTGTGATCCAAATGATAGCCGTGCTTATCTTAAATCGTAATTAAATTGTTAATCCTATCTAAGTAAATATTTAATTTTTCTTTCATCAAGCAGTGCTAATAATACAAGTTAAGCGGGTAAATTGGAAAAATAGAAAATTGTTTCAAAATGTCCAATCGATCATTTTTATATAATAAAGAATGTTTAACATAGGAAAGTGTTCTAATGCAAATTTATATAATATAGGTCTTTATATTGATAGGATTTAACAAAAGTCTTTTTCACATCCGTTTGAGTCTATGTTAATACACTTATGCACACACACACATACACACAACAAATACAAAGCCAAGAACTCTAGTACAGTTTAAATTCTTTTAAGTTTTAACAAACTGCTCACTATAAGATATATTAGTTTGTTACAGAATACACAAATAAAAGATAAAAACGGCATTTTAAAACATCAAATTGACCATTTTTCTATATATTTAATTATAAAACATGCCTTGGTTGCGATTGACGTAAGCCGTTTTATGTAACGAGTTATTGATGATCAAAAATTTGGTGGAATACCCTAAGCGAAGAGCAGTGCGCTGGTTAATCAATATTATATTTAGTTGCTAGCATAAAAGATCTTGCAAATGTTTTGCAAGTCACTGTTTTACATTTGTTGAATCAGAGTTCATTTCATTATTAAATTCGTTTATTAAAAACCAAACTATTATCAACTGAATTACTTATTAAGATAAAGTTAACCTAAAATTAATTTTATATAGTTGTGTCTTTCAGTCGAAGTAATAATGAATATCAAAAGAGAAGTGGCTACATCATTCTAATTAAAAAATATTTTTAAAAACTTTAAAATATCCAATTTGTCATTTCTCTGTCTTAAATATTGCTCTAATATATCAGAGTTCTAATGCATAAATTTATAATATATCTTTATATTAAATAATGTTTAAAAGGTTTATTTCACAATATTCTACCACTTGCAGACAGATAATTCCTTAAAATGAGAAACTCGTCTTTGAAAAAATTCGGAGATTTACTATGTCCAGAAATCGCGAAAACAGATATATATATATATATGAGTATATATATATATATATATATATTGTAAAAAAAACTTATCACGTACTACTTATAATAGTTCATGAAAATGCGCCAGAAATTAATTTAAATTTAAAGTGTTAAACTTTAATAAAGATATTTCCAAAAAATGGATATTATATAAGAAAACTTCGTTTTCAAATAATTACTGATTTAAAATTATAATTAATAGGAAGTGAGTACATCAAAAATTTTAAAAATTCAAAATAGTTAATAAGTAAAAATTTTTTTCTAATTGAAAATTTGCTAACTGCATTTTGACTTATTCTGTTGATCAAATTATTACAAAATACAAAGACAAATGCCGTTGTTATTAATTTCATTGCGAAAATATTCCAATTTAACTAGCATTAGATTTCGAAACCGATGTTTCATTGCTTATCTGCAGAAGTCAATGATTATTCAATTACATTTCAGCCGAAATTCATTACAAATGCCTGTAACAATGTGCGTAAAACCTGTAGTATTAGTAAGAAGAAATATTGAAATTTGTCAAAGGACTAATGATGCCTATTCCTAGAAAATAAAAGGACCTGATTAGAAATTTTACAACACAATAATAATATGAGTTAGATCAGGCGAACGCGAAATAGTGGGGTTCAGATAATAATTTTGAAAATTGCCAGCGAAATAATCTACAATTAAATAAAGAAATAATAAGGGACCAGATGAATGTTAAGTTATTTAACGGATCTCTTTGATAATTTAGTCACATTTCTAGTTATCAAATGAAACAGTGTAAAAACAAAGAACAAAACATGACCATCTAATTTATTTCAACACAAATATGCCAACAAAACTTTCATCCACGCATTACTTATATGTGTTGATTCATAAAATTATTTGTTTCGAACAATAGTCATAACATTAGGCAATGATTTTTAATTTCTTAATTATTTTGTAGAATAAATTCAATCGTATATGAAGCATGTAAAGAAAACAAAATATATCAAATAAATAGTTTTCCACAGCAGTTAATCATCAGCCAAGTAATAATAAAATGGTAAGCAAAAATATTTCAAACCCATAATTTTATCGAATCATTAAATTCTGTGCACCAACATCGCGAATTATTTCAAAAAATATATGCAAGAACGATTCTTTTGTGTATCAATAATACAATTATTTGCATAACGCTACTTTTTATAGATATTGTTTCGAATTTACTATTAATGGCTTTATAATGGTACATTTTAAGATAAATTTAGTTAAATTACTACAATATTTATAAAAACATTGTAATAAGTTAAAGGAAATGTAAAAAGATAATCAAGAAAATAATGTTGTTGCTGGAAATCAATAAATTAATTGAATATAAAATGAGAAAAAGTACGTTTCCTATATTTTAAATAAAATTGATTAATCTTATATAAGCCAATAACCTCGTTTTAGTTTTCTGTGAAATTTAGCAACTTAACATTTGTTTTCTTAATGTGCACATTTGCTCATCTGCTCATGTCTGACAGATTTCGTCTGTTTTAATAAATTAGTCTTTTCTTGTTAGTGGCCGATTGTCTGTCATTATGTTCAGTTTGGATTGGTCATGCTGTTTTGCTGTTTTGCCCATTTTGAAATAAACCATTACAAAATTGCGAAGAAAGAGAGTGGATTTTATTCCTCTGCATGGATTGTGTATTTGTCTACTCGTGAAAATCTTTTTTGACTGAAGTATATAATTTATAGTTTCTACTCTAAAACGCAAGAAAAATTAGAAAGACCACAGCTAACCATTTTCCCAACGGAAAATCATGAAATAATAGTAATAAAAAATACAAAACGAAACATAGCCACATTTAGCATAGTGCAAAAATAAAGATAGATAATTTTTTTATAAAATTAATACATTTTACAGTGTTAAATATTACGGACATCAGATTCTCATTGGAAATGAAATATTCTGGTAATTCCGGACCAAAAAGTATATTTCACTATGACAAGTCTACATATTGGTTTTGAATATTAAGTCTGGAATATTTTCTCTCGATTGACGTCGGTTGATATAAAGGCAAGAACAAATACCTTCAAATTTTAATAAAAAGTATTCTGTTGCAACCGCTCATATTTTTTGACAATATCGAAAATGCTGTTGCTCTTTGTTAAAAATGTCTTTATGTTATTAGACGCTGTTTGGAAATCTCATTTAGGTTACAAATTGCACGCTATCTATTTAGTTTGAAGTATATTTATTAGTCTTAAGCAACATTAAAACTTTCTCTTATTGAACAAAATTCTATAAAAGTCGTTCAACCATTCTTCTTGCTTGTATTGATATATATATATATATATATATATATATACATATATATATATATATATATATATATATATATATGACAGCTTTTTGTATTCTAACCGTTGACCTTATGAGACAGTGTGGTTCTAATTGGAATAATCTTTATAAAACTAAACGCCGCAAATTCTTACTATACAAAACTTAGTTTATACTGAAAAATGTATGCCCATAATAGGATTGGTATTTATATCATAATCGAAGTCTTTAAATAATCGACAGTATAATATTGTTTTAAATATTCAATATGTTATATGATACGTAGTACTATAACATTATAATCTTGTCTTGATCTTAATATTATTATTCGAGTAAAGCTAAGTAATTTTAGAAATAATTTGATTAGACATGCATTTTCATGTAACTTAAAATTCCCTAAGACATGTTGACATACTGTAAAGTGAAATAATGACTCGTAAATAACAGAATTTGTCGTAAACAAAGCTTAGATGATTATTAAATGAGAGCGGAATTTCTCGTCAAATCTTATCCTGTCTAAATCAATTAAAGAGAAACTCGTGGAAGATTAAACTAGAATGCCTGTTATATTATAATTCATAAACATTTTGAAATGCCCTACATTTTAAAGATTGAATGAGATCTGGCGATACGCCTATATGTGGTTACATTCTCTGTAATATAAGGTAAAATTTCTAAAAAAAACGTTAGGTTTCAATATTCCATTTTGTTCTTTTTTAGCATAAACGTTACGCAAAATGACAGGCGTCAAATTTATACGATATTGAATACTAATCTAGCCCAATTTAGTATATACCAATGCGATATGAATAATAACTATCTATATTCTTATCTGTTTAAGTGATATCCTTACTGTCGAACTTTAAAACTGCTTTTCGAGCCCAGTTCACTCATCAATCCATTCTACCATTAAAATGCGCTGCCTTTCAACCAAATTCAAGTTATTTTATTACAACCTGGAAGTCATGTTTGCATTTCATCGTTATAAATTCCTTATAAGTGTTCCTTTAAATGTTTTTAGGTGCTTGTTTTGTAAAACCTTAAAAACAGCATAATTGGACAGATTGAGATTCTATTTTGCAATACTTCGGACATAAGCTTTGAAAGGTGAACCCACATTGACTACTTTCATTATCACGTGATTTTATTCTGCTGCAAATTTTAAGTTACTTCAAAAATAGAACTCTGCACTACATGCTTGCAAAAGTAGCATTATGTCTTCAACAACTTTGTTTAAAGTAATTATTATTGGCGAAATTGGAAAATGGTACAGTAGACATCAGCATTCAATTCGTTGTCTCTCTTTTGTTCAAAACTCCACTTAACAATAATTCATGTTGGATTTCTCTGGAGATGCCATATTGCGATATTTCTCTCCTAAAATCACTAACCTTATATAATTAAACGAACATTGGTTGCGCGGATGGTGATAACAATTATTATAATCAAGGTTGCGGTCTTGATATAAACACCTAACCCATAAATTACTTACATATGTCAGTATAAATTAAGAATTGTCTTTTCTACCCTATACAATACTTAGTTTATACTGACATATGTAAGTAATTAATGGGTCAGGTGTGTATATCAAGACCGCAACCTTGATTATAATAATCACTAACCTTGTCGTCTAAAACAGTTCACGCTGTTGCCTACTCATATAACCTGAATATTATACGTCTACAATACAGAACACTTAGTTAAAGAACTTTACACACTATCATTGGACTATATGCATTCCGCATAATTGAAACGGCTAAAAAACAAACCATTCCGATATACTGAATTCTGCGTTAATTCAAATGATTAGATTTGGGTAATTAATAGTTTTGTTCCTACCGCAATTTGGCCAGGACTTGGCAGAATGGCATTATCAAATTTAATCTAGTCTGAACTGGGATGCTAAGATATTTTCAATTACGTTTGTTGTTTTATACAATATCCATGCTTTACTTGAATGCCAATCTTAGCTTTACAGTTGTGCGCAAATTGAGTCGTTGCTTTGCAACGCACTAAATGCTTTACATGACTTGTTGTTATGTTAAAATAACACCTGCGACAATGTCCTTTTGCGTTCAACAAAACGTATCATTATCGAATAATGTGAATTCCTTCATACTCAGGACGCTTTTGCGTTATACACAAATCATAGAATAGTTATAGTGTTAGCCAAATAACATTTCTAATATATATATATATATATAATATATATATATATATATATATATATATATATATATATATACCTTAAGTTTATGTTTTTAACAGTCCATATTTATATATTAATTAAGTGCTTCATAGCGAATTTCAACGATTAAATGAAATTATAATTTACAAATGTATAATTTGATTCAAATCAAGGTTTATGTAATCTTTACAATTTAAAGAATAGCGCATTTCCCTAGTGTTGATATACATTTTATTGTTGAATAATATCGCTATTATTATATATATGTTAACCTAGAATATCTATTATGCCATATTATAGATTCCAGAGAGATATGTTAATTTGCGATGCTTCAATGTGACTGTTTAAATTCTGAACTCGTAGAGAATTATTTTGGAATAGGCATTTTTGTAGAATTATTATTTTTACCTTGCATATTTCGCAACGTCTGAATTTTTTATACATTGATTTATTCATATAAATATTTAAATTTAACGCCATTGTTGTTTCAAATTATCTAATAACTCATTATTTATCTCTTTCTCTATTTACCTCATTTTAACTTTGATGTCAACTTGTGAATTTAACTCATTAATTTATTTTCAAAACAGGTTTTAACACGCTTATGAAGAACATGCAAAATGATCAAGAATATTTTCAAGTTATTGAAGTGATATAGATTTTATAAAATTTCATGCAAGCTTTGCCCAGATGAAAACTAATGACGACAATTTGGAATAATGTAGTTTTTTTACAATCGTACTTGCTAAAATAATTATTAACGGAAAATTTTCATGAAGTTAGTTATATCATATTTTTGTATTGTGATACATAGCCATATTGTTAGCTAACACCAATATTTGTTAGAAATGCAAATACAACAAACACGATCCGGTATATTTTTAATGAAGGACCGTAATACACCTCGTTGCAATTAGTTCTGATCTATCAATGTGAATTGATATTGGATTAAATGCAACACTGAAGAAACGTAACATCTGCAATAGCAAGAGAATTATTATTTTAGCAAACAGAGAGTAAAAAACATTTGATGGGAAAAGTCATTTGGGAAATTAATTTAATATTTTACCAATGTTTTTATTAAGAAGCTAAAGAATTGTGGCCCGAAGCGAAAAAGAAAAATTTACTACTTTAACCCAATGATTGACATAGTTTATGTTTCTGTCTATATATTGCCATCTTTCCTACATTTCTCTATTCATAAATTAAATTTTGATGGATCATTGTCAGTTAAATACTTTCCAAGAAAGGTAATTTCAGGTAAAACCCTTGGTTATGGATAATTTATAATTTTTTATATGCCTCAGGTTTGAATAAAATTAAACATTAATATAAGGTTAAATAGTGATTGTTGCGGAGAACTAATACATGTGCAAGTATGTATTAGGTGTTGTGACCAGAAAGGTAAACCAAAGACAGCATGAACGGCAAATTTAATCTCATGCACATTCGTTTCGTGATTACTGGCGCCTCATCAGTAGGAGCAGTTATTACGCCTTGAACCACTACATATTTGGGTGAGGAAAGTGGGATTAGAGGACGATACAATTTCCTAGACGAATGTGTTAAACTGCAGTAGTTAAGCTAACATCATATTAAGTCTCGACAGGGCGATTTCAACACTAATTCACTCTATATAATATCTATACCGAGACTTAATATGATGTTAGCTTCACTACTATAGGGTTACACACTCGTCTAGGAGATTTTACCGTCCTATTATACCACATTCCTCACCCAAATATATAGTGGTTAAAGGGCGTAATACCGGCTCCTTCTGATGAGTCGCCAGTAAGCACGAAACTATTGTGCATGAAATTATACTTTCCGTTCATGCTGCCTTTGGTTTATCCTTCTGGTCGCAACTGAACTAATTTGTTACTAGGTTTGCAACATATAATACATAATTAATATAAGATGTCTCCATTCTTCTAATAAATAAAATATGAGAGGATTTCAACTTTAAAAATTAACTTTTAATTATTGATATATATATCAAAAACTTTGGAACATGTTCTAAATTTAATTTTCAATGAGCCTCTGAGAAACATTACTAATGAGAATTTAATCTCAAACAGAATCGTCTACGCGATTCGGTTACTTTAAGATTAAAATTCAATTTTCGGTGTAATTTAGCAATAACTCTGCTAAATAGTGTGAATGCCGCTTGTAAACTTTATAACAAATTTGGACAATTAATTTAATGATTTCTAAAAGATAGAATGATATAATTGAAAAAAACAAATATTACAGGTAAAGTATGACATAAAATTCTGGCAACAATGAACGAATTACTGTTCGAATTATTTAATGCAAGACCATCTCATTATTTCCATGCGGGAAACGGATACACGTGATAATTTATATTTGCGTTCGGTAAGCTTGCATGCGTAAATGGGATGACATTCAGGTTATAAAAGTCGGGAAACCCGAAATCTTAGTCAAAGTAGTTATATTTTTATAAACAGGTATAAAAGTAAATCTGTCAAATTAAATACATTCTTTAAATGCAGAAAAAAGCGATGCATCATTTTATTTAAATACTTAAGTATTCCAATATTGCATAACGGCGACTTGAAACATTATATAATTCAAAAAGCCTGTTTAATTTACTTTGAACTACCCGCAACTTATTTATCATCCAATATACAAAATTCATTTTAAATTTTAAGCCAATTAAACTTCCTAAATTTATTTTTAATTGGCCTTTAAACAAGTGTGTATTTATACAAATAAAATGAAAGTTTTTTGTTATCTTAATGGACTTTGCGTATTACTACTCGTTGAAACGTTGACTTCGGTACCTATCATTTAAAAACAACCTTGAAAACGTCACGTTCAAATGAAATTAATCTTACTGTTAGTTTTTGTTCAGGATTGATCATATAAATTTTTAAAAGCACAATTTGGATAAATGTTATAAAAATATTCTGAACACGCGCTTTTTCAACTTTTCTAAATGAAGTTCTTTGAATTAAGATCTACGATATTTTTATTTTGTAACCTGTCGCATAACGGAGCAAATCTACCGACTGCAAGCCTGCAAGCTTGACTGTAAGCGTTGTAATTACTACCCACGTAATTAATGATTGACTAATTTTTTTAAAGTATTAATTTAAAAGCAACTCAATTTAGATGCTGGAATTCTCGTAGTGGATTTCCTTTTATCTGATTTTCAAAGGTTTTATTTATTTATTGCGCATGCTCTAAATTTATTTACGTAAGTTTATTGAATGATTAATGAGTGCATTTTTGCTCCGTTCTCTATAGCTTTAATCAAATTTTGGTGTCATTTGCTTAACTCTAGACATTACTTTGCACCTGGAGAATTTTACAAAATAGCTCTGACTAAATGCGTCTGTTATAAATGCTTTTTAATTTAAGTGTGTAGTCAATAAGAGGACATTTTTTTCTATTAGACTCTTGTCAGTAAGATTGCCGCCGTTCTCGAAAAGACAAAGTTCGAAAACATGCAAAACTAATGGCATGGTTTTGTAAAAAGGAGGTTTAATCTTGTAAAAAGAACGAAATATATTGTGCAAAACGAACATCGATTTTTTTCAAACGAGTATTGCACAACTTGTTTGATATAATAGAATTGGTGTTAATTTCAATTTGGCAAACTTGATTTAAAAAGGAGTTGTCTAGTTTCTGTATTTCCTAACGTAGGTTGGTTTCCTTCTTTGGAATCTAATGGAAGATGCAAAAGTTTATAAATAAATGTGTTGCCGTATAAGCGCAATATAAAGATATATTTCCTAAACTATACTTTATTTGCATTCATATTCTAAAATGCCCTGTTGATACTTGTTTGAATACACATTAGATTATAGCTTACCCTGGCCATTTTACAATGCACAAAAACGTGAGTGAATCGAAGAATATTATATATATATCTATTAATTGTTCTCTTATAAAAAAATTTTAATGAAAATTGCTAGTACAAAATAAATGTCTATGATGTTTTTTTCGGCGTTTGTGATGAAAAGAGTAATGATTTTGAACTACAGCGCTTTTTCACTTACATTTAGAAAAAAATGTTCTAATTAGTACATCTATCAGCTTTCTGTGATTGAACTGTTGAATTTCGTTATCAATAGAGTGCTATTATATCTTGCGTTGAAATCATAAGAAAAGCAAATAAACTTCTAAGCGTTAGACAATATTTTAGAGCATTTTGAACCATACTTATATATATATATATATATATATATATATATATATATATATATATATATATATATATAATATTTTTAAGCAACGAACATATTTTTGCATTTAATTGATTTTTGAGTAGAACGGTTTAAATACAATGGAATAACCTACGAGAATATCAGCAAAATTATGAGACACAACATGTCATGCTATGTTGCTTAAAACAATTTTCAACCAAACAAATACGTGTTTCACATTCCTCATTTAAACTACATTGAGCAATGTTATTTGCTAACTGATTCGTCACGTTTCTTGTGAAAACCTGTTTTTTTTAAACTTTTTAATTCGTTTTTGTTTCCACAATGGCCTATTGGCTCACCAGTACAATTTCATTTTGAAACATCCAATCAGATCAATAAACAGAACTCTTATATAAGCCTACTTACTAAAATTCTTATATATGTATATATATAACTTTTATTCGATAAATTTACACGTAAATATAAACAAAATTACACATATGTAAATATGTAATGCATTTATACAGACACCCTGAGAAAGAAAGCGATTGGTAGAAAGAGAGAAGAATTTAGTCAATTTAAAATTTTCTAGTATAAAACTACTCTATAACGTTGCATTATCGATTTTCAGCCATTTTTCCTGAAAAATATTTTCCAGTTAAAATCCCGTTTTTTTATTCGTTACCGCGCTATATTCTTTTTAAATTGCAAATGTTAAATTCTTCTATTGGCTAGGATACAATTTTCGACTAAACAGTAAATTTCACTTCGTCCATAAATATTATTGTGCATTTCATGATATTGATGTTTATGTTTATCACAAAAAATAATTGAAAATTAAGGTGGTGGATGGCTTGACAATTGCTAACGTGACTGAATATATTGATATATGTTTATTCGGGTTATAATGAATAAATTTCATACAACTGCAGTTGCTGATAATTATGAGAATAGTATCCATTTTACCATTTATAAATTGTAACAAAGAGGAATAATAATGCCTATAATCTTTTCGTTTTATTTTAATTTGACGACGAAAGCATTGATAATGCTAATAGTAAAAACATAATTATTTATTCTTTGGAATAAGCTGACTTTCTACTGGACGGAACACCTAAACATACTGATGCTATTGATCTTGATAGTGTAAATGATGCTGGTAAGAATATTTGTGATGAATTATATGAGAAAAGTGGAAGCGTATTTAAGATAATTCGGTATTTAAAAGTTGTGAATAAGGAAGTTGTTTGCCAATTAAATTGTGGATGATAATAATGTATACTGTGATCATTACCGATTTATTTTCAAAATGGTTAATTAGTTGATTTTAATCGTGATTAGATCAATAATAGGTTGTGTAAAACTGATGATGATTATCATGCTAATGAGCAGAAGATTAGAAGCGAATTGAGGAAAGAGTGTACAATGTTATTACGATGGGGATAATAAAGATGACGATGATGCTGATGAGGATGAAGATAATGATGTTGATGTCGACAATACTGGCGATAATATCAGCTTCGTTAAAAAATCCACCATTCCTTCCGTAGCAAACCGGGCTAGCCAAATTTTATTAGTTATATTAAAATTTACTTTGACTTATCCTACTTCTTTGTTTTGCCTGCAAAAAATGTACAAAACGCCTTCTATAACACACATTCTAATTTGACGTTTCTCGTTTTCGCCTCGCTGAACGGTTTAAATAAATGTGCAATGTTGCAGTTGCACCGCCTCCTCAAGAATACAAATCGTGATGCAACGATGTACGCAGATATGCCTGTTTAATACGTATGTGTACACCATTTGGAGTGTGACAATTTCTTTGAAGTTGCGTTAAACACTGCTATCCGATCGTCAAATATAATTACGACTATGTTGCTATTTATGATAATGGTCATATTTAAGATGCATATTTCGCGTGCACTTTTATTGTGCCATTTAAACTACAAATTTGAGGATCTGTAATCCTATTTTTGATATTTCTTATAAACAATTTCTCTAAGTGAAAGTGAGTAAAGCAATTTGACGCAAATCATTTGCAAGTAAAAATTGAGTTTCGTAATTTATGATGACATTGATGATGGCAATGACACCGAACACTAGGACAAACTGATGAGTTTACCATTTCGTGAGTAATTATGATGGTGTCCTTATGAATAACATAATAAGCTTAATTTCAATATTTTTAGTGGAATTTGTTTACAAAATTAGACTGGCATATTGTAAAAAACCAAGTCTTTCATACTATAATTGAAAGATAAAATTACCTATTTAAAACCATTTATTTGTCTTCGTTTTAACCTGCTTGGAGCATAAGGTATCCAATTCTTACCATTTATTGGACCGCGTTGGTTCTTATTGGAATCTTTAAATAGCAGCCAGAACTGACGCGCCCATACTAAAACACCGAGAAATCTGGTTCAAATTTCTGCAACTAGTCTAATACGGAGCCACGCGTTGCATGTAATCTTTAATTATAAACGAACTTATGTTTCAAATCTAGTGGATATTTGTGTTGTTGTGGATTTTCAAACAAATTGTCTTCTAGCCATCTCTGACTTACCATAAATAGGAGGACTAAATGTCACCTGGTAAAATTATATTGAACCGAAATGTGATGACAATAATTGACCGGATGTACGTCATCGGGATGAGCATCAATACATGGCTACGATGGCGTAGTGGAAGAATTTTAGAACAGATTGCTCACGAATTCAATTTTCCACTGGGGCAATTCTCCTCGGCAAGAAAGAAACGTGTCTAGAAGATGAATATCATTTGATATTTATTCCAATCTTATTTTGTCCTAACAAAATATATAAAAACAAATCCTACTACTTTACTTCAATTTATATATATATATATATATATATATATACATACACATATATATATATATATATATATACCCTCCTCTCTCTCTCTGTAGCTTCTATATGACTTATGAGCGTTTATAAATTTAATTAATCCTTTACTTTATCATCTCATTTATATATAATGGTAATTTATTAATGTGCCGTCAATCGTGAATTTTTCTGCTTTATTTCCTTTGCTTTTTCCTTGAAACAATCAGTCAAACGATAATTGAATTAGCAGAATATTCTTTAATAGACTAGTTTATTAATAAATACCAATTCGTTGCTAAATTCAACAATACACTCACGTTACGAAATTTTACGTAAAGCCAAACTGTTAATTACATATTTTTGAAAATGCAGAGTCACAAATTGTAATGAAACAATCCATTATTTTCTATCAAACTGGCAACATATCCGTAAACTCTACAAATGTAGCATGTTAACGTTTTTTAGATAATAAAAGAAGAACTAAATAAATCTTAAAATATTAATAAATGAATTTTTGATTTCTTGTATAAAATTGTTTGTTTATTTGTTTTTTTGTGTTAAATTTATCACAATAATTTCCATTTAAATGAAATATGGGAAGGAGATATGCATTCGATGATGCATAAAACAAGAATATTTTGATCACTCATAAATGACGGCGAAATGTAATCAGCATAAAGTTGCATAATGTTTATATATAAGCTGTAATCTATCTATTAACATGTATTTTCAATTAGGTCCACAAGCATACGTAAAAGTCAACATTCGCCAAATCACGCGCCTCGTGCTTAATGACGGTAATGCAACCGCAAGAAAATACATAGTTAACAAATAAATATGAGACAGTCGGAAACAGCAATCTCATATACGAATGTCTATTAAACCCGTAATAGAATCAGCTTGATAGACTCAATATAATTACAAAACGTGTAATGAGTACAAAACAGATAGGCGAGGTGTCATTAAAGTTAAGAATAACCTTGTTTTCTTGGTAATATTAGCATCATTTAGTAATACATTTTTTGCGCTTTATTTCCTAATTGATCTAAAACAATAGCACTTAAGTTTCACCAGTCTTTGCCCAATTTGATGGTATATAAACTCTAGTTTAGCACGAATATTTACGATACTCAAACATAGTAATAAATTATAAATTAAGTTAAATTATTGCCTAATCTAACCAATTATTGTAAATCTTCTTTAGGCGACCTATTTATTAATAAAGGTTAAGGGTTTTCGCAATTGAACGTACAAAATTTCAAAAATGCGGTCAAAACCATTAACGAAGTCCGTTGTACTTACATAGCTGTGATTGAGAAACGGCAGCAAATTCGAAAACGTTAGGTAATACAATATCGTTCAAAGACAGCTGCTACCCATATTAGCCTCACACATATTGTGTTTGACGGAAATGTCGGCTGCACAAATGTAATTTTGCACACATTGATTCATATTAATAACGTTTATTGAATTAAGCTAGCTTTGGTGACGTGGGTGTTTATGCAATTAGTAACACCATTTGTAGATTAGAAATAACACTAATCTGACATTTATATAGACGCAATAAATATATTATTAATCATCGTATACAAATATCGGCCAGTTTTCGCCTTCTATAGTCATCATAATACCTGAAAAATCTAATATATTTAAATTTTTCATTGCGCCAACGTCTATTATTTAGTTATAACTTATAGCCTGGCCTTAAATTGAAACGTAAATTTAAACATTCATTTTGAAAAATATTAATCATCCACCCGGTTACCTGTTCGCATCGATATCACTAAGGGAACATTTCGGAAACTCAACTCCATGCAGATATCTTAAATCAATGCAATTAAGGATTTCATTCTATCAACAATATGGATTTATTAAAACAAGTTAGTAAATGTGAGACAACCCTCCAACCAATTTTATTTAATCAATCGTATAACGAAGAAAAACAACAGAGACTGTTTCAATTGCAATGTTTGTGCAAGTGCGACTGCACCAGTTATAATAAAAATGACACTGCATATATATATATATATATATATATATATATATCTCATACTCCATCTATATATAATTTGTGGTAATTTAGAATTGTTGTTGCTGAAATTTATAAAATTTTGAAATATAAATTGAAAGGCCAAACAATAAAGCAAAATGTAAACACGGAGGAGTGTAAAAAAGGGAACAACCAAACAATGGCTTGCATCACCTACAGTTCAGGCTCAATGTCTGAACATGCTATTTCTGCTTGCATAAATCCGGCTGCAATTTGTTTATCTATAAAGCTTCGTTTGTGGCTAACTGCCTTCTGCTATTGAGTTTAGTAATTATCTTTGGAGAGGTTACAACGTTGTGTTTCGCAATTGCAGGCGTTTGTTCACTTTTTGATTCAAAACAGGCGTTTAAGTTGCAATGGTCTCATATTTTGAGCAATTAACAGTCTGGTTGATCTTCCGACGTAAGTTGATTGAGAACTCGCGTATGTATATTGGTAAATAATATTTGATGTCGACATTAAAGTCTGTTTCTTTCTCGTTGCTGGTAAAGGCAAGTTTTTAACTTAAATGACCACTAGTAGATTAAATTTGCATATTTTTGCCTCTTCAACTTTCTTTTGTGCTATTCTGGATACTGCATCCTCCTTAAATCGGATGTTAATGTAAAATGCTTTATTTTATGATCCGAAATATAAGTATTTCTGTTGATTTCCCCTTTTAAATATTGATTAAATTAATTGTCTAAGGTAACAATCAGACATTAAGTCGTTCATTGCTTTAATATATTCTTTGTCTTCTGAATCTGGACTAACAAATCTGTCAATCCTTGGAAAACAACCACGACCTGTTGACAAATTTTATTTAAAAGACACAATATTACTGTAATGTCATTACCGTGCAAATACTGGTATTAAATTTTCGATTAAATAAAGCAGCACTTAACAAGTGATGTACCAAGCTGTAGTTTCACGGAAAATATAGAGATGTGGAAACAAAAAACATGTAGAGACTAGAGTTCTATAAACAAGCATTAACCTCTTAGACACCAGGACCTTACCTATCGGAGTATAAGAATCTTCTTTTTGTCTCTTGTACATGGAAAGTTCTAACGTGAATGACATTACAGACTAGTCTGCTGAACACCTCAGACTAACGTCTCCGCGTCCCTCCGTTTCTCCCTCAATGAATTTATATCTCAGACCGGCACGCATATCAA
>JAQBSW010003300.1:0-85643 GCA_029291075.1 Eudiplozoon nipponicum
AATTGCTACATGATATTTTTGAGTGCACCGTCGTCTGGGTGCTAGAGGACGCCATGTAGCACAACGTCTAACACTACGTCTCAAGTTTGTACTAAAATATAATCTATGTTTCGCGCAGCTATCCAAAAGCCCTTCACCATTAGAGTTGCGCGTCGAGCTTAAAGTGTGCCTTCCACCTAAATGAAATTCTGCATTACTTAAGCGCCCAACTTGAGCATTCATGTCATGCATAACTAAAACTATATCCGAACTTTGTGCTCTACTTAGTAGGGAGCTTAGTTCGGAGTAAAAAGCGTTCTTGTTTTCGTCTTTACTGCAATCGGTAGGAGCATATGCAGATATAACAAAGAGGCATCGTTGATAACGGTTTTGTTAATTGATTTTAGTAAATGTATTGAAACGTGCCGCACACAGTCGAATATATAAGGGGATCCCACCAATTAAGCAAGCTTCAGCTCGTGCGCTAAGGACAATACCAACGCCCCATTTACCGGCTTGAGAGAACTCGGTGGAACCGGATGTTCAAAGCCAATAACGCGTAAAGTCCGTCGTAAAGTCCATCCCCTCCTCAACGTGGTACGACGGTGTCAACCATGTCTCGATGGGCGATCGTACATGGGCTAACGGGGCTATGGCGGTGGTGTCACCAGGGCGTGGTGGATTTCCGACCGGCAATCGGATTTCCTATAAAATACCACATGAGCCCGACGACGGCACCATGACTCGGCGTGTGTTCCCCGCCACAAAAGGGTGCAACAGCCACAGGATTACATGGACTCCTGGACAGTACCCCGTACTTCCGAATGGCGAATGAGCTCTCAACAGCCACCGGCAACCATGCAACTTACTGCTGCCTTGCAGACTGCGCTTGGATGTGCAAAGGCTAGAGGTGCGTCCTCGATCAAAAAGCCGAGTGGTGATGGGACACCACTTGTACCAAATTCCCAAGAAACTCCATGAAATGTCACAAATACCGTTCATGCTACGGCGTCCCCGGCAAGCGACGCGCTCTGTATCAGCGCGAAAACACCTATTTATTTCGGGTGTTGGAATGTTCGATGTTCCGATATGGCTGCCAACCGCCCGGCATGGAGAGGTATAATCCGGGATTTCTATGGAGCCGGCTTATCCTCCAAAAGGAGTCAGCCGCAGTAAAAAAAAAATAACGCGTAGATAGGGATGGTACAACCAGTTCTGTTATGCACGCAGTATCCTGTATTCTAGTTTCAGTTACGTCACATGTCGATTTCTAATTTATCTAACTTAAGTAAAATAGATTCTTGCTGTCCAAGTTGTTTCAATGTTCGCATATTAAATGCGCCTGCGTTAAAACCTAACTTAGGTTTAATGAATGATCGTCTACTGGAGCCATCTTCGATATTTGGCAACCTGATATTGGGCTTAGTGTTATGATCTACACCAACCATTTACATAGTATCTAAAAGAGTGTTATTGATAGATTGAAAAGAGGAATGGGAAGGAAAGGAGGCAGAATCTGAGATAAAGATGCATGCAGTAGCCCTATTTCGCTTATCCACCCTGTGCGGCCCAGCAGCCGAAACTTGTCATTCACGTCTGGAACGCTTGCTCTCATTCAGTCACTACAAATTTACCAAAAAAAGTTACTGCGCAGTTAGATCAAACTCGGGGCTTCGCATGAAGCAGGATAATGGATGTATATATATATATATATATATATATATATATATATATATATATATATATATAGTATATATATATATATATATATATATTTATCTGATAAATATAGTATTATTTTACTTTTTACGTTTGATAGAAATCATTATATTATGTTACTTTTAAGCGAAGTTACGAACTTGATATATAAACCTGACCCATAATGTATATACATTTGTCAGTATAAAATAAGCATTGTATAGTGTGGCAAAGGCAATTCATCCAGTAGACCAGTTTCGTCCTTATTGGTAACTCATCAGCTACTGTCCAGAATTTGCCGTGGACAGGGCTTGAACCTGGGCATGTCTGCTTCGAAATCTGGTGCTCTAACTACGGAGACACCCTGCCACCGAAAAGTAAATGACCCCTGCATGATTCGAACCTTCAATTTTCTGATCAGAAGTCAGACGCCTTTTCAATTAGGTGATAGGATTGCTCAGTAGTTAGAGCACCTGTTTCCGACTCAGGCGTGACCAAGTTCGAGCCCTGTTTGTGGCAAAATCTGGCCAGTACGTGATCAGTTCCCAATAAGGACGAAACCTGTCTACTGGATGAATTGCCTTTTCTACACTATACAATGCTTAGTTTATACTGAGAAATGTATGTACTAAATGGTTCAAGTGTACATATCAAGTTCGCAACCTTGGTTATAAGTAATTTTTATCACCGCCTGCGTAACCAATGAGCGTTTATTTATATTCTTTTTATTTTCTTATTCAAAAATTAATTTCCAATTGTCGGGCTTGTACGACAGGGCCCAGCTAGATATATTAAGTTTTTGTGTATAACAATTCTTAAGGTATCCAAGTGCCGTTTTCGTGTGCCGCTTGATAATCGGTTGAAGTAACCTTTGGAATCCAACATTCGAGAATTTTTCTAAATGAATCTTCAATAAATCTGAAGCTTATGGAGGTCCAGTTATTGAATGTTATTAGGCAATTCTATTGTTGCTGTTCTAACAAGACCATATTGACTGACATTTGCTAAGACACATAGAAGAAAATGCATCCTTAGTAAGCGTGGATTACGTTCAGTTTGTCAAAGAATTCGTTGCATGTGGGATTCCAAATTACGGTCGTGTATATTTGAGAATAGGCCTTGTGTATGTGTTTTTAATACCCACCGTTAACTATGTCATAAATATGCCATACCTAGCAATTAATTGTGTGTAGTTCGTTCTATGCGCGTATGAATTGATGAGAAGTCAATCTCCAAAATGCCATACTAGTATGTTGATTGGTGATTTGTAATATGTGCCACGGACTTCCTTAAAATCGCTCTGATTGCCTGTTGATCGTGTAGCTGATTAACGCAAGTGTCTGTTATTTTTGGGAATTTGCTTTACGTTTATTAATTTGTGCGTTAGTGAAAAATGTAGAAACTGTGCTCACGAATGATCCCGCGATTCATTAAAGGGGTATATGGTGTTCATCAATCATGTATTAGTTCTCTTAGGCGAAACAAATGTCTATCCATTGCTAGTTAAGACAGTTTTATTGCTTTTTAGCTGAATAGATATCCCGGGCAAACTGTGCTTCAGGAATTTTTAAATGGATCGCGAATAGTTGAGATTCTTCAAACAGATACTCGTTATGGAATGCCAACTTTCAGTCATCTTTATATGAGGATGAATATGGACCTTGGTCATGATCTTCCAACTTCTTGCAGTAATAAAACAAAAAGTGAGTCGTATTTCTTGATCAATTCTTTTTATCTCTTACGTTTGCTTTTGCACAAACAGAACCCATCGTAATATTTTTCAGCTAAATATATTTTTTCTTAACCCTAATTCTATCATATAGGAAATATTCAATAATTGAAAAAATTAATTAAAAATAATAATAAAAACGACCGATTTAACTGTATATTTATTTTGGTTATTTAAGAGAATGTAGCCTTCATGTTTCTGCGCTTGACTTTGTTACTAGGCGCGGTGAACAAGGCAATGGAAAGCCGTACTTTTGTGGTCTTAATGTCGAAGGTAAACGAGATATTTAATTACGGGAATAGCATTGATTTTTATTATGGTTTTGCCAAACGTGGATTAGGCGATTTTGAGTTCTCCTACAGCCAATTTTTATATAGTCGGTGACCACAGAAACTTTCTGTGTGACCAGTCTTATTCCCAGCGTTGCTTGTTCACACTTGTCACTGCTCCAGCTGATTCTGACGACGTCTTACATCGATTTTCGTATAAGCATCCAATTGCTTCGAAGACAAAAGAGAATGTTGTCGCACAATTTGATTAGAAGCGGAGCTTAATTCTTGCCATGATACTGACAGTTAGCGCTCTGATGCCTTTTCCAGTCTTTGATTGATCCGTTAGAAATACCTTTTTTTCGATTGTAAAATCCAGGGCTTCTTTGAAGCCCACTATACTGGGGATTTCTATGTTTTTTTTGTATTTTTTCTACAAATAGTTGTTATAATTGATTCTCTTTTATTTGCATTCGTTTATTTTCAGATTTACAGCTACCCCTCCTACCAGACTGGCGAATTTTTGTGTATGTGCAGAGTTCTTTAGGAAATATTATAACCGGTTGCTGTATAACCGAAGATCTATCTGCGAAAACTATTTCCGCCCGTGGCTACAATGTGCGAAGGCTTGTAGGTGGACGACAATCACTACTTTCGTGGCAGCTTAAAACGGCCGCTCTTGGTTTGTGCACTTGACTATTAATTAACAATTTCTCTTTTTGTCAAGTTTATTTTCATCATTCATATGAAGTTTTTCTTTCAAATATCTAGTTAGCTTACAAGCTTCAAAATAGCAACGTCACTTACGAACACTGCGGCTTAATTTGTGCGTTATTATGAATGTATTATATTTGTTTTGTGCATGCTGTAATGGAAGAACTGCTCACCGGTTTTTATTTAACAAAGAAATACTTCTATGTTACACTCATGAACGTGTAAAATTCTAGCTCTTAGCTTTAGATGTGGGATATATCGATATCCGATTTAGTTAAAAATTATGGAGTATACATTAAAATACTCGCTAAGTAATTTTATTCCCAACGGGAGAATTATCACTGGGTTCTGGCGTTTATTCAATTCTAAAAATTGTATTTCTCAAAGAAGTTGGTTAGATTGAATACTGTTTTTTGCAGAGAACTAATATATGTGCAAGTATGTATTAGGTGTTGCGAACCTAGTAACAAATTAGTTCAGTTGTGACCAGAAGGATAAACCAAAGGCAGCATGAACGGAAAGTATAATCTCATGCACATTCGTTTCGTGCTTACTGGCGACTCATCAGTAGGAGCCGGTATTACGCCCTTTAACCACTATATATATTTGGTAGAAGAATGTGGAATAATAGGACGGTACAATCTCCTAGACGAATGTGTAAACCTGCAATAGTGAAGCTAACATAATCTGAAGTCAACGACAATACGACTTCAACGCTAACTCACACTATATAATATATATACCGAGTCTGTAAACGATACTAACACTATGGCTATTGTGTACCGAAAAGGTACATGGTACTAACACTATGGTTTCCGAGTCGGTACATGGTATCAACATGATGGATATCAATTTATGCTGTAGTTCACCGAAATTGAGAATTAAAACAATTTCTGAACACCTGTTACTCCAGTAAATCCATGCACTCTGGCCTTGATCGATATCAGTTATCACATTTCGCGGTAAGCATGACATCATTCAATTCAATATATAACAGTTAAATACTGTTTATTGCGGAGAACTAATATGTATGCAAGTATGTATTAGGTGTTGCGAACCTAGTAACAAATTAGTTCAGTTGTGACCAGAAGGATAAACCAAAGACAGCATGAATGGAAAGTATAATCTCATGCACATTCGTTTCGAGCTTACTGGCGACTCATCAGTAGGAGCCGGTATTACGCCCTTTAACCACTATATATTTGGGTGAGGAATGTGGTATAATAGGACGGTACAATCTCCTAGACGAATGTGTAAACCTGTAATAGTGAAGCTAACATAATCTAAAGTCAACGACAATGCGACTTCAATGCCAACTCACACTATATAATATATATACCGAGTCTGTAAAGGATACTAACACTATGGCTATTGTGTTAGTAACCGATACTAACATTGTAGTACCGAAAAGGTACATGGTACTAACACTATAGTTGCCGAGTCGGTACATGGTACCAAAACGATGGATATCAATGTATGCTATAGTTCACCGAAATTAAGAATTACAACTATTTCTGAACACCTGTTAATCCAGTAAATCCATACCATCTGGTTAGATTTAGAAATTCATACATAATGTTTGAATGAAGTAGTTTGCATGATGGGTTGCTGCACATTTATCTAGTTCACGCTGTGCAAAAAAGGTTAGAAACGTTTAGTCCATTACATTATATTTAGAAATATTACGGCATATATTTTCGGGTGTATTTTTATTATGTTCATATTCAATTTCCTCCAATATGACAAAGTTGGTAATTACTGAATGTTGAATGCCACTGGATGTATGTGTTTTGTGCCCTCTGACAAATGCTATGCTTTGAAAAAAATGTGTTGGACGGCAGGCAATAGATTACCTACCTTACCTGTTTGCATCCACTGTCCTCCATGTGATTCCGAATATTTCAACTTTCGGTTTCGGAGGCCTTTTCTAACTGAAAGGACAAATTTACAATCAATATGTCAAGTGCAAAAAGTTTAGTTTTAAACTATTTCATCGCACATCGGCCGGCCCGAAATATAAAACGAGCTACGTTATATGATGAATCTTGTGGGATTGCGAGGCGAAAACAGGATATTGTAGACAAGCCTGAAATCGGAACCTCATGAATAGAAGGCTCTTTGTGCTATTATGGATTAAGACAAAGCTTTTAGCGTAATTGGAGAGCAAATAGGAAATATGCTAACACAATGCATTCAGTCACAGATCGGTTACTGTTTGATATACCTCGCCATTTTGATGGTACGGTTTGGAAATGCTGTTCTTACATGCGCAATATCCAGAGATAAGCAGGAGATATGTCGTTTCCATTTTTAGAATAGATTAGAACACACCAGAATACACACGGTGAACTTTCAGTTAAATTTGTTCTCGTATGTCGCTTAAGCCTCGAAATAGTTTATCCATTTGTGCTTGAAATGTGGCGGCAATGGTCTCTTGGGTAACTCAGTTTGTTTTAGGTTTGCGAACTGCACAAACGCAGTACCAGTATGGTTTGTTTCGCAGAGATCAGAATGATTTGGGTACTACTGAGTCTCGTCTGTGTCTGGTTCACGGGAAAAATCGAGGTTCCCCTTTCCTAATGCGAGAGTGATTAAACCATTTATGGAAGTGCTTTTCTGCTATCTATTGTTGCAGCCGAAGCCGTACTTGGCGGGAGAGTTTAACTTTTTTCGCGTATACAAGCTAATTAACGAAGTCGGAATCATTACGCGCTAACTCTCAGCCATTCTGTTAACGAAACGATTGATTTCTTTGAAAATTTACCAGATTTGGACTGGAAATATTTGTATTTCTGATCATTTAAGATGAAGCTAGACCAGGACTCCGTGTGAAACGAAGCTGTAGAAGCATTGAACCTGGTCGATAAAAGCGGTTGTAACGGTATAAAACTTAACTCCTCTTAGCCTTGGCATGGTTGTGGTTAACTATTTAACCGCACCACAGACGGCATCTTGTCACATTTTTAGCGTTGTAACTCTTGCAAATGAGGCGACAATGTCGTCGATCACAGGCAAACTACATTCTGTTAAGCAGACCGTGATTCTCAACTCAATCATTGGATCTGACCACCGCCTTCGAGCCGCCAGAATCGAATTGAAATTATTTTACATGCAACCACTCATGTTCGGTAACACTATTCGTACATCTGACCAGATACATATGTGGCTGGCATTATCCCGTATGGAGTGTATCACACCAGTTGTTGATAATTATGACAAATATTCTTTGAAGTTTTGCGGGGTGCCAGCATCATATGTTGCAAGTCCACGATTTGCGTTCGCGGGTTGTCGCTTTGCACTATCAGTTTCGCAAAGATCCGATTGATCTCCCATTTCCAAGTACGCATCTGTTTTGTCCTCGATCCGGCTGCGTGCTTATTCTTCGTACCTTTCCTGTGAAGGCTTCAGCGGCATTCATATTAACCACTATAAATGAGGTAGGCCAGTCAACGAAGATTAGATCGCACCTCATTTCCAGTGGTTAGCATGAACGATGTTGAAGCCTTCGGAAGAAAGGGACGAATACGCACCCAGCCTGATCGAAGACAAAACAGATGCGTACTTGTAAATGGGGATCAATCGGATCTTTGCGAAACGGATAGTGCAAAGCGACAACCCGCGAACGCAAATCGCGGATTTTCAACAGATGTTGATAATGTTTTCGTAGAAAGTAACTCCATCGTTCTGTTGTTGAAGATAATCCTATTATGTAAGAACACAGAACATAGGACTGCCTTATTATGTATTGTGATAATTTAACAGATATGCTACTGATTGGTTCAATTATGACCAGAGGGATAAATCAATGGCAGCCTGAACGGAAAGTACAATCTTGTGCACATTCGTTTTGATGAGAATTGGTATCGGTACTGACAAAATAGCCATAGTGTTGTACAATTACAGACTCGGTATATATATATATATATATATATATATATATATATATATATATACGCAAAATTCATCATCAAAGCAAATGTGCACAGATACTTTCGAACAATGTGTTAGTACCATGTACGTTTTCGGTACAATAATGTTGGTATCGGTTACTAACACAATAGCCACGGTGTTAGTATCCTTTACAGACTCGGTATATATATTATATAGAGTGAGTTAGCGTTGATGTCGCATTGTCGAGACTTTATATGATGTTGGCTTCACTACTGCAGTTTTACACATTCGTCTAGGAGATTTGTACTGTCCTATTATCCGATATTCCTCAACAAAATTTATAGTGGGTAAAGGTCGTTATATCGGCTTCTACTGATCATCATCATCATCTTGTACAGCCAAAAGTGACTAATGCCTCACTGCCAAATTTCCATAAGAAACGAACATTTTAATTCGTATTATTCATGGTTGAATGTGGACTTTAAAAACCCTAGGTTGTCCATTCCTAGTGAGCTACAGACCTGTCCACGCTCGCGTTCCGGCTGCCATGGTTAGACTCCCGATCACTTGATAATCAATGTGAATCTTTACAGGAAATCCTCAATTCGAGTTCATTCACACTAAAGCCCAACCAATTGCGAGAATTTCTCTCTTCTAGCGAGTTAGACTGATGAGTCGCCAGTAAGCACGAAACGAATGTGCACGAGATTATACTTTCCGTTCATGCTATCTTCGGTTTATCCTTCTGGTCATAATTGAACCAATTTGTTACTAGGTGCGCAACACCTAATACACAATTGCATATATATAAAAGTTCTCCGCAACAAACAATATCTAACTGTTCTACTACTGATTAATCAAACGTGCATGATGTATCATAACAGTTAAATAATTTTTGTTGCGGAGAACTAATATATATGCAAGTATGTATTAGGTGTTGCGAACCTTGTAACAAATTAATTTAGTTGTGACCAGAAGGATAAACCAAAGGCAGCGTGAACGGAAGGTATAATCTCATGCACATTCGTTTCGTGCTTACTGGCGACTCATCAGTAGGAGCCGGTATTACGCCCTTTAAACACTATATATTCTGGTCAAGAATGTAGGATAATAGGACGGTACCGTCCATGTCGTGAACACAATAAAACCCTACAGCTAACTCTGTATATCTAAAAGAAAAGAAGGTTTAAATGATTTCAGTAGAAATCTGGAACATTTTAACCAATGAGCTCGACTCGATGCCGTACCACATAGGGTTTGCTACGTGTCAATGCATGTTTCCGCCATCCCGGCAGGCGATCGGGTCCCACGCTACCCAGTTCGATTGTAGTTGACATTAACTGTGTCTGCCATGTCAGAATCTGCCCACCTTGTTTCTTACGCCGATCTCGCGTTGAATGAGAGAATAGTGCTCTACTGGACAATCGATATGAGGGCATGCTGAAAACATAATGCCACAATGGAGCCTCATTTGTTTTTTCTTACGAGGAGCACGTGTTGGCCGATCCAAAATACGTCTACAGATGTCAGCATTGGTTACTCGGTGTTTGTAGCCTACATGTGCTATACTTCTCAAAAAAAGATGGTCGAGTACCTGTAATGTATTCTTACCACAACCTGTAAAGCATGGTGAAGTACTCGCGTTTTGCAATAAATAACGAACGTTTGAGAAAGTTACGCTATCTTCGGCGATTCTCATACTCACCTCGTCACACATATTGATACAGCCACCAAGGTGTTTAAACCCGTCGAATACGTGCAGTTCTACATTTCGCAGCCTCAGTGTTCAGGTGATTTGTTGGCGATACGGTTTAATAATCCTACATTTAGAGTGTTAGAATTTCAAACCGAAAGACGGAACAACGACTGTTAATCTATTAAAGGTGGCCTAAGCAGAATCATGATTGTCGTATTATAGTAAGATCTCGTCCGTAGAGTCAAGATCGACTTGCTTACCGTCCGGGAGATCTTTCGATTGATCTTCTATTAGTGCAAGCGCTCATGCCACATGCAGGATTGTAAGCCTGCCAACTACGTCCAGATCTTCAAATTGCTGTTGCAGAGTTGGAGTGAACGGTGGGTGATCCTGTAAAAGTATATTACATTTAGAGGGTGCGAATTTCATACCGAGAGACGGAATAGCGCTGCTAATGTATTCAAGGTGGCCTGAGCAAAATCTCGATTGTCTAAAAATAATACAATACCGTACACATAGCGAACACATTTATATTGTCGCCCGCAAGAACTTAGACACCTGCATCCTGAACGTGAAGTGTTCTAGGCATCATCTATTTCAAAATTAAATCAACATGGGAGAAATTGGTCAGCCTTGGCAAACATCACTGCTGGCAGAAACGTCGCGTGTTAATTCGTTGTTGACCTCAACGCCATCAGAAGTGTTTGTGTAGATAGTGTGTGTAATATTTGCCAATATTGTGGGCACACCGCTTTTCGACAGAATATCGAGTAGAATATTGCAATCCACCGAGTCAAATGCACTCTTGGAGTCGAGACAGACATTTTTTGTGAGACTATGTACAATGAGACAAGTCTGCTTTTAGAGTAATGGAAGGAGTTAAGAATCCAGTACGACACCATATTCAAGCTCCTTGATTAAGGCTAGAGTTAAACGGCGTTTGCGATCAACTGAGGCTGTATGCCGCTCCAGTGGCTACTCCGGTATTACGAGGAATACTAGGTGCTGGCGTATTGCAACTGTCTTTATAGGTGATTCCAGGTACTAGAGCTCGCATTACATATCGGAATGGTTCACTTAGCCCAGGGGCCGCCTGCAAACAATTGAAAACTATTACAAAACCTGGTCTGTCTACAATACAAGCCCTGCGTGAAATGTTCCAGCATCTACCACGAGGCAATTGTTTTGCTGTGCAGATACTTGAAGGGCATTATCAAATTATTCGTGCATAATTTGATCTCAAGAGCGCGCGTAAGGTTTTGCAACGATTGGTGGACTCATACGTGTTCGATTTACCTTGTATTGCAGCGTACATTGATGATGTAAGTATTTAAACAACGAGAGAATGATATTAGCATGCGCAGGTGCTGTCCAAATACATGTGGTAGCGATTACTCTGTCATATTGAAAAGGTACAGATAGGTCAGCAAGTTCGGATTATAGGCCATTTAGTTACCGAAAATGAATCCTTGTCTTTAGATTTGTATGGGCAGAGTATCAATGATTATCAGGTGTCTACCTTTAGAGAAAAATTTCAACAGTGTTTTTAGCATGATGAATTTCTATAGGCTATGCCTTGCGAGTAAGTTCGGCACAGTCAATTCCTCTTGTGCAAACTTTATGGTATCGAACACCGCTTCAGTGGATGCTTGGGGTTTAAAACAGCATTTGTCTAATTTAAGCGGATATAGATAAAAACCACACTAGTAACTTTCGCGGTAGCAGGAATGTCAGTTATGCTTTGAAGTGTAGGCGTAGGGGCGATATTGCAAGTTGACAGATGTACAGTATAACATGTAGGTCGCATTCTAAGGAAAGCAGAGCAAAACTAAACCGTCATCGTAAAATAATTTCTAGCAACTTTAAGTAAGTATTGATTTTTGCAGCAATGAGCGCAAATATATATATATATATATATATATATATATATATATATATATTCATTAATCTGTGAAAAAAGCACAATTTCGTCTTGGCTAACACTGCAGTTTTTCTTGTAACACACATTTGTAGGTGAAAATGACAAAGAAAATCGGTATTCGTTGGCAGACAATACTAATGAGGCGCCAGCTCAAACGCTGATTCTTCCCATTCTCGGTATTCGGCGTTTGTGGGTTCAGGCTGAGCGTCGACGCAAAGGTATAGCCACCGCGTTGGTGAATTGTGCGTGTAGAAACTTCGCTATCGGATTCTCGATGCCGCGAACTCGCGTTGCATTTGCGGAGCCCACAGCAGACGGTGCAGACTTTGCAGCTAGGTTCACAGGATTGTCGGAATTTCTCATGTATTAGTAAATGTGGAAATTATACACGTCCTGTTGCCTACTGTTAGCACAATTGATAGTTTGAAAACTGATTTTACTTTATCATGCAGACGGTCGTGAGACGACCAGCCATGTATTTTGTAACTATTTTTGTTGGCATTTGAACGGAATTTTCGTTGATGTTGATATGAACTGCTGTCTTTTTTAATCATATTTTGGTTTCCTTTCATTGTATATACCTTCTAATTTGGTAAAACACTCCTTGTTATCACGATTAACTTTCTTCGGTTATTTCTGTTTTAAGTTGACGTTTTATTTATTTGAAAGGTGTGTCAAAATGCATGATATGCCAGTGAGTATACCGGCTATTTGGGTAGAGCGTACTTTGTGTTATCGCTATTAGCTCTCGTCGATTCTTTGGTTATTTCTGTTATATGTTGACTTTGTTTTTATGTGAACGATGTGTCAAAAGGCACTATATGTCAGTGTTACGCAAAGGCATTAGTTTTTCTGTGTTGTAGACTTTCTAAAGATAGATGACACCTTTCCTAGGCATAGTCTCCTTGAATTGCATCGTTTTCAAATACTTTTTTGGAATAAGTAAATGAGTTCACATTCAATTAATGATCGTTGACTCTGGATGCATGTAGCCCAGTTGAATTTGCGTGTTTATATTTACGCAGCTTTTGTGATTGTATGTCGAAGGTCGATTGATATTTTATACCTTTTATTTAGAGATAGCGTGTTGGTAATATGAACAAGGCTTTTTATTCTCCAGTACATGAAGCCTATAAGTTTAACTTTTTTCTGTGCATATATTAACGACTTTTGTTCAATACTTTTGCCTACATTTCAAATTTAACTGTTTATTACAGCGCTCTATATCCTGTTTCTTCAACATTAGCATAAATTCTAATTCTCAGATTATGTGGATTGAGAAGCTGTTACCGCTTGTGCTGATTTCCATAAATTTAGTAATCTCTGGTTAGGTTAACTGTAGAAGGTAGCATATAAAATGGATTTAACCGTTTTCAAATTGGGTGTATTATTCACATCACGTCTATCTACGTTTTGCTTTGTTGTCCAAAAATATTACGTAGCATGTGTACTCTGTATTGAGATGCAGAGCTTCTGTACTTGTGATTCCTACCAAAACATGTTATTTATCCAATTTTCGTTCTGACTCGAAAATTCGAATCATATTACCTATAATCATTTTTTTCTCAGCCCGTCGTCGTGATCTTTTATCGTAATTTTTGTGCAATTTTAAAATTTATCCTGAATGTCCATCGAGGAGTATCTTTCATTTGTCAGTTTTTGTGCCTCTCTTCATTGTGCAAATAGGGAAAGTGTTGAATTTCATCGGATCCGTTTATTTGTTTACATTTTTTCCTTTCAGACTCCTTTACCTACCTTTGTGATTTGGAATTATAAATGTAAAGCTTTCTAACCAAATTACGCATTTGTGATCTTAAATTGTTTTAAATTTAAATTTTGCTCAAACATATATGTTACATTGCGCATACCATGCATTACATGCCATACTTTCCACAATTGCTCGATTGGTTATTACGAGTATTTATATTTTTATAATGAAAATATTCCTTTGAATTTGTACGTATTAATGCATAAATGTGGTTATTACTCTTATTTATTGAATATTAAATATTGTGTTTGTAGAGAGGTCTGAGAATTTGGCGATAAAAAAGAAAGATGCTGATTTCCAGCATGGAGCTTAAAGATATTTTAATTAGCACGAACAGTTTATGTTTTAATTATTAAATCTATTTATCGAGATGCTGTTATTGTAAATAATATTTTTTTATAAATTGTTTCTCTTTATTTTTATTTTTGCTAAGCAGAACGTTGTATATATCAATTTTTTGTGTTGCCATCTTTGAAGTTTCTTGAAGTATATTTTGACAACATTTTCGCGAAAATTAGTGCTTCGTTGAGTATCATCGCATCCAAAACCACGGGGCATGTGCGTAAGCTCGTTTTAACGGGTTTGTCTGTAAATCTACTGATAGACTTCTTGCACCAGACGGACATGTGCCAGGTATTAATGCATTGCATTTAGAAACAAGCATTGATTGTGCGGGTGGTGGTAACAATTCTTTAAATCCAGTTTTCCTGCTTGAAGTAAACACCAATCCCATTGTATTTAACCAGTCATGGACTGGTGGTAGTTTTTCTGCGCTGTTCGATGACTGGTTAAATACATTTGGATTGGTGTTTACTTCAAGCTTGCAAACTTCATTTAAAGAATTGTTACATCCATCAATTGTTGTTTAATTGTGTGCCTTTATAAGAATATGTGGCGAAAACTCCAATCAGTTAATGTTCGTGACCGCATCAAAATTGTGCAGCCCACATTTACAGTCAAGTACAGCGTATGCGAGACTACTAAAGATGAGAGCCGCATACCTAATTTTGCTTTCCATGTATATGCAATGCGGTTTGATCTTCGCTAGTCAGTTTTCCATCGTACTCTGATGATGATCATGGAAGGTCGAAACGCGTCAATGCGTTGCGGCTGGCGGTAGTTTTGCTATGCTTTTCGATGACTGGTTGAATACAATGAAATTAGTGCTTACTTCAGTCTCACAGACTTGATTTAAACAATTGTATTTATAAATGTCAGTGTATGCAGTTCTGTGCATTTGCACTTGTATCTTATGTATAACATCAACAACTGGATTATAATAGAAAAACGTGTCTCGACGAACTTCCTCACTTTGGAGTTCTGTGATAAATTTAGAGAACTGATAGAAGCCTATGTGAAGGTCAACCGAAAATATATACAATGAAATCCAAATTTAATATGGAAATATATTATCCATTTTTCGATTCGACAAAGAACGTTAAGTTTTGGTTTTTTGAAGGTGGCTTGTTAATAATTAGAGGATTTCATTTATTTTCTAGTGGCAGTCACAGAATTTCGGTTTGAATAAGTTTATGTTCCAATATGTATGTTTCTTGCTTTCTGACAGTTCGTTAGTAGAATACTTATTTCTTAAATAAGTAAATCATTCAGTCCCAGATATGAGCGACACGTTATTTGTTTTACAGTAGCGCTTTTACTCGAACTCATTATCTGATTTACTATATTTATTTTAAATGAAGAATTTTTATCACCATCCGTGCAATCGCTGATTGTTCACTTGTTTACATATTGCGAAAGCGGTAAAAAGTTCTTAGGAAAGTAAGTGAAATATAGGTCTGACGTGTGTTAATAGGAAATGACATCGTTTTAGTTTCACTCGAATGACTGATATACGTGTCGCTAATTATATGTAACAGATTATTTCTCAATGATTATTTGTCACAAACACAAAAAACACATGGGCGTGGCATACGTTTATCTAGTAAATCGTCTGATGTTGCTATTTCGCGGTTATTTCACTGGGATGGGTGTACACGTACAGTACACAAGCGAGAACACATACAGACAAGCATGACGTACGCTTATCATTGCGACTGGCGGTAGTTTTGTTATGTTGTTCGACGATTGGTTAAATGCAATGGGATTGGTGTTTACTTCAAGCTCGCAAACTTGATATAAAGAAATATCTAGTGAGTCGTTAGCATTTGTTATTAAATCACTGTAATCTCATTTCGACGTGTGTACACATGCACACACATACAAAAACCAATTTGACATTAACTTAACTAGTGAATCTTATTTTGAACACACTAGGTTGTTATGTGCTCCAAATAGTGTGTTTTCAATCTTTGACTGCATCTGCCTAAATAATAGAGCTTACAGGTGCAATTGTAGACCACATTTTATTCAAATTGCGTTTGAATAGTCCTACATTATTGGTAGAGCAAGTTTGGTTGTAGCTGGTATTAAAACTAGTTCAGCTGCAGAATAAGTCATCGGTAACGCGGAACACGATCTATCTATTATGCGCTTCATTGTCCCTTTAACTTTATATTGTAGGGAAATGTACAAACATTTAAAGTGGGTTTTATTACTTCTTTACGTTGATACTTTTCTATAATATTAGATTTGGAACAGTTAAAAGGATAAGAGTATCACACACACACAACATCTAATTCAGGCCATCAAATACTCAATACCGCATTGCAAAATGTATTAACCAGACGTTCTTTTCATTTAAATGGCCGGTAGTTGGCCGCAAATTAAAATATTGCGCGGCCTATGTTTTCTTTTTGGAGACTGCATTGCACAATATGCCGTCAATTTTACATTTGAACAACACACCAAGCAAACAACAAGTATCATCCTCTTGGTTTTCGATTTTCAATCGGACATTGTGATTGTATTTACACTACTAAGGAGTTCTACGATATGTACGCGGCTACAACAGACCAAAAATATATCAGCAACATACCGGCAGTTTAGCTACATTTCGTCCAATAGTTATTTTACTCCAACATGCTCACATACATATCGACCATGATTGGGGCTACATCCGACATCCCTATCCAGCCTCCTAGACGACCGTTCTTTCTCTTGACCAATGAAAATGGATTGAACAATTGAAGAACAAAATTAAAGGAATTCCATGTTTGTGCTTCCTAGACAAAACATCCTATCAAGGCGTGTGTTCTTGCTGGCCGCATTTGCTTGTGCTCGAAATGTGCATGCCTAACTTGGAACAAATACGATAACTCCGTTGCATTACCATCTGCGCCAATATTAAATTGAAGGCAAGACATCAGGTTTGGCGTAGTTTTTAATTCATATGCCATTTAACTTTTCTTTCAAGTGTGAAAAAAGCAACCTGCGTCCAACGTTATCTGCATCGGGAATCGTTCCAGTAGATAGTCAAATCCAGACAGATGCAGGCACATCTACAACTAAAGATGTGTTGTCTTGTGAAAAATGAGATAAGTTAACAAAGCGCTACACAAGTTTGATTAGAGCAGGTGCGAGCAGTGCTTTCTTAATTTGGAGGCAGACGAAGTAGAGACGCCCAGAACGGGAAAGAAAATCTATTTGCTTGTGCACCTTCATTACCATGAGGCTTCGCGTACCCCGTGCGAAACTGTTTAGTTGTTTATCTTTTATTTTTCTGGGTTAACGTCTAATAATATATATATATATATATATATATATATATATATATATATATATATATATATATATATATAATTATCAATTTGCTTCTTCGTACGTCCAATAAATATGGTACAGCACATACATAAGAATTTGTTAACTAGGCATGATTTGGAGAGAATTGGCAATTGATCTTTGGCATCCAACCTCATGATTCTCTGTGTACTAAATGTCATATTAACTTTAACACTGGGAAAGTTGTCCTTAGTTATGCTATTCAGCCGCCGTGCAATTTCACGTCCGAAGAAGCAATTGATAAAAAGAATCCAGTAAAATTTACCACAGAAATAGATTAACAAATGCTTGGCACCGTCAGCAAAATCAGCTATTTTCGATCATATATTGGATACGGGGCACCCAGTAAATTCGACCATTTTCTCTAGTCTACCTAAAGCAAAATGAGAAAAATTATTTATTAATGAAGCCCTTTATATAAAACAACAAGCACCTGACCGTAATATTCAAAAGTTTCATCAACATGATATTCTAATCGACTGGCCACGAATAAAAAACTTCAACAACAATTTACTAGTATCCAGGCAAGACCGAACATGCCCTCGACTAGAATCAACAAACATTCAATCGGATTGGCAACAAACTGAAGAGGTAAAAACAGATGCACATACGGTGACAGAAATTTCCAAACAATATGAGCGTTCAACACTGCAATCCGCACTTGCGCTGTTACCAAGTGAAGAACAAAAATTTGCGCAAAAAGGTGAAACGAAAGACTACACTCGGAAAAATAGCACTCGTACACGTAACAGCGAACAATTCGAACAGATGGTTAACTCTCAAGCCATCAATACAATAATGACCAGATGCCAGACATCACTTTGCAATACAGTGAGAAGGACCTTTACATGCAAACAGGCACACACACACACAGGCACAAACGCATACACACTTACCAATCAGCCAAAACAAGAAATAGAAAACCGAGTCATATTTGTTGCCACCCACATATTCAAATGAATACCCAGAATGTATATAAATGAAAGATTGTAGAGTGAAGTTTAGTATTCTCGAAATAAATGGCCATTATCCACTCTATTATTATTGTTGTTTCTTCCTAATTAGATATATATATATATCAGTCGTAAAGATCATCCCCTCCTCAACGTGGTACGACGGTGTCAACCATGTTTCGATGGCCGATCGTACATGGGCTAACGGGGCTATGGCGGTGGTGTCACCAGGGCGTGGTGGATTTCCGACCGGCAATCGGATCTCCTATAAAATACCACATGAGCCCGATGACGGCACCATGACTCGGCGTGTGTTCCCCGCCACAAAAGGGGACAACAGCCACAGGATTACATGGACTCCTGGACAGTACCCCGTACTTCCGAATGGCGAATGAGCTCTCAACAGCCACCGGCAACCATACAACTTACTGCTGCCTTGCAGACTGCGCTTGGATGTGCAAAGGCTAGAGGTGCGTCCTCGATCAAAAAGCCGAGTGGTGAGGGGACACCACTTGTACCAAATTCCCAAGAAACTCCATGAAAATGTCACAATCTATGAATATCGTTCATGCTACGGCGTCCCCGGCAAGCGACGCGCTCTGTGCTCCCCCAGAGGCTAGGGTGTCAAGTGAAAAGCTATCTGGTTTTATCAGCGCGAAAACACCTATCTATTTCGGGTGTTGGAATGTTCGAACACTGCTTGATATCGGCAGCCAAGCAATCACGGCCAAATCTTTATATGACTACCAGATTGAAGTTGCATGCCTGTCTGAAGTCCGACTGCCCGGCACGGGATCAACGAAGATAAAAGTACCGTCGGCAGAATCAACGTACTTGATGCACCACAGCGGACCAGTTGACGGGTCCGGACAACACGGTGTAGCCATTCTACGTGGTCCTACGGCGCAGAGAGCCATGCTGGCTTGGAATCCTGTATCACCGAGGATCGCAACGGTCCGACTGAGAGGGAAACCTTTCAACATCACAGTGGTAGCCGTCTACGCACCAACCCTCGCAGCTGATTCAGATGTGAAAGATGAGTTCTACGACCAACTCCAAGAGACTATCAACGGAATTTCCAGAGGCGACATACTGTTTGTTCGCTGGTGACTGGAACGCACGAACAGGACCTTCTGACTCATCCACCAGACACATACTGGGAAAGTTTGGTCTAGGTGAACGCTGCGAGAACGGAGCACAACTTATCAGCTTTGCAGATGTCAACCATATGTGCGTTACCAATACGCGTTTCCAACACCCTCGGAAGCATTTGCTCACCTGGTATTCGAACGATGGTCACACAGCCAATCAGATCGACTACATTCTGGTACGGTCGCGTTGGATGTCTTCTGTCGAAGATTGCAGGTCATACCGAGGAGCTGAAACTGGCAACCGAGGAGGGTCCGACCACACTCTAGTACGTGCCAAATTGAGGCTTCATCTCAAGTCCCGACGGCGCCGTCAACCTACGAGACGCTTGAATGTTGCAACCCTAACGGACCCATCCCGTTGTACAGCACTATCTGCCTCAATCACTGCAAAGTTGACTTCCGCTGACGATGGAACTCATGCCGTAGATAAAACCAATGTGGAGCATCAATGGAATAACTTGAAACTTTCTACTCAGCAAGCTGCGCTTGAAACGCTCGGAACCATCAAAAGTCACCATAAAGACTGGATCTCTGAACGCACGATACGGGCATCACAAAAAGCAAGAGATGCCCGGATGAATAACGCGCCTAATTATCGCCACCTGAGACGTGAAACCACGAGGTTTGCTCGGGCTGACCGTAAGCAGTACTGGGATGAAATGGCTTCCGCCATGGAATCGGCTGCAAACGTCGGTGATTTCGGGGGTCTCTTCCGTCTTATACGTAAAGCATCCGGTAAGCACAATGCAGAGACAATTCTACGCAGCGCAACAGGAAACTTGATTTCTGATGTCAATGGCAAAATCGCAAGATGGGTTGAACATTTTTCGCAGTTATTGAACCGACCATACAGTGGCCGCTCCCCACCGAAACCACCTACAACATCTACACCTAGCTACGACGTGGACTGCTCTTCCCCAACTGAGGCTGAGATCGCTACGACCATCCAGCGCATGAAGAACAAGAAATCCCCCGGTGAAGATGGAATACCTGCGGAGATCTACAAGGCCTGTATAGGCACACTACTGCCATCAATCCATCGACTGTTCTCTTCTATCTGGGAACAGGAAGCATGCCCGTCAGACTTCGGAATGTCAATCCTGCTACCGTTTCCCAAAAAGGGTGATAGATCAAGGTGCGAAAACTACCGTGGTATCAGCCTTCTCAACACCGCATCCAAGCTGTTGGCGTCGATTCTATTGAACCGCTTCTGTAATGAGCGGCATGCTCGTACCCGTCCCAATCAGGGTGGGTTCCGCCCAGGCAAAGGCTGTGTTGATCAGATCTTTACATTACGGCGAGTTTTGGAACATCGCAACGAATTTCAACAACCAACCGTCGCTTGTTTTATTGATTTCCGAGCTGCTTTTGACTCTGTTGATCGTGACTCCCTATGGAACATCATGCTGCTCGACGGAATGCCCATAAAACTCGTAAATCTGATCAAGGCCTACTATGCAGCCACCAAAGCCAGAGTACGTGTTTACGGAGAAGAATCGGATGAATTCAGTCTGCGCACTGAGGTTCGACAAGGATGTCCCTTGTCACCCATATTGTTCAATTATGCGGTTGACTGGATTCTGAGCAACGCGCTAACTGAGTTCCGAGGCGCTCAAGTATCAAATAACCTATGGCTGACGGATGTTGATTACGCAGACGATGTTGTTCTCCTTGCTGACAGCTTTGGGAGTATGCAAGCCGTTTTGGATCAAGTGGCCCAGTTTTCATCAGCCGTTGGTCTGGAAATCAATGCCGACAAAACGAAAGCCTTCGCCATCGGTGTATCTTCATCTGATGAGCAGCTCACGGTGTACGGCAGCCCAATCGAAACAGTCGACGATTTTACGTACCTTGGCTCAAAAATACTTCCAACTGGTCAAGCAAAGAGTGAAGTCCGAACACGCATCGACCGTGCCAGACTTGCTTTCTTACAATTGTAGAACTCACTTTGGAGAAGAAGTGAAATCAGCCTCAAAACGAAAATCCGAGTCTACCAGGTTACTGTTCGCCCTGTGCTACTGTATGGCTGTGAGACTTGGCCATTACGCTCTGAGGACTCCAAAAAGCTTGAAGTATTCGACCATTGGTGCCTTAGGTACATCACAAAGACAAAATGAATGGACCGGGTGTCGAACGCATCTGTTCGTCACCAATGCGGGGACATCATGCAACTATCCGTCTGGATCCAACATCGTCCGCTTCAATGGTTCGGGCACGTACTACGCAAACCCGAAGACGAACTGGTACGGCAGGTGATGAACCCAGGTCAATGTGTAAACTGTCGCCGCCGCCGAGGTGGGCAACTGAAGACATGGCTTGCAACAATCAAATCGGACATGGAACTCCTAGGTTTACACAATGTTTATGGTCCGCGTCACTGGGAGCGTCATTGGCCCTCTTTATGTGCCGAAATGGCTGCCAACCACCCGGCATGGAGAGGCTTAATTCGGGATATCAATGGAGCCGGCTTATCCTCAAGAAGGAGTCAGCCACAGTAAAGTAAAGTAAAGTAATATATATATATATATATATATATATATATATATATATATATACCTATGCAAGTTCCTGAGTAAAGCAATTATTATATGTGTGGATGATAATATCAATTGCTGAAGTCTAGTTTGTCGACTTTGTCTAAACACCAATGCAGTTTTATGCAACCAATAGTAAAAAATCAAAACTTCCGTCAGTCAAACGTACCGACGCATTCAATGTGCAATGGTCAACACCAGAGCTCGAAGGCGAACTGTCTAACGAGAAACAAACAGAAATGTATTTGGAAGAATTGAAAATAAAACTACGAAACTTCCTCAACTTATAGTCTCGTAAACAGTGTATTCGACTTGGATGTTGGCTGTACAATTTCTGTGCAGTCATGGACATATTTTCTGTAGTTTTCGTTGCCTATACAAGCTCCTGATTTAAGCAATTATTTCTTGCGCGGGTGGTATTTACAATTGTTTAATTCAAGTTTGCGGACGTAAGATAAATATCTCTTCCCGTTTCAACCCTAAATACAAACGCAAAGTATCACTAATAAAATTAACTGAGTAGGTCGGTAAAATGAATTACAAAATTGCACCACAAAGAACAAAAATTTATTAGAATTTGGAGAAATTTAATCAAATCTGATTTTGTGGTTAGGCTTCTGTTTGTTATTAGATATCTGGTGATGATTCTGGAAATGATATACGGATACGCCAATAAGCCAAGTCCAGATCGAACATCATTAACAGTGGTTTGTGTGAATGGTGTTGCTGAATTGCACAGGCGGAACACTGCGTGGTTCCATCTCCGATATCTTTTCTAATAAATTATTGTCATCCACTCATCTATTGTTATTATTATTCATCAGCGAGAAGGATCTTAAATTTGCTTCAGGCAATTGACGTGGATATTTATTTTCAAGGTCACCAACGTCTAGTTTTGTCATCTGTGGTTATCAGCGCATCCCGGTAAGCTTAATTGATATAATATATAAATTGCAAGAAACTTAATCATATTATTATGGCTGCTTTATCAAATATTGAGGATACAGAGCAGTTAGCAAGTGGACTTAAGGAATGTAGTTTAAAATGATAGTTCAGAGGAACTTAAGTGTTCCAAATTAGATGATCATACCGCATATATGGATTTTCCGGGCCTGGCATCCCAGAGGCTCTCTCATGGTAGTGACCAAAGGGCCTCTACCGGAGTGAGGGGACGAATCTGCACCCAGCCACCGCGAAGCCGAAATCAACGCGGACTTGGAAATGAGAATCAATCGGATCATTGGAAGCAAACCTTCGGGACCGACAGTTAGAACTAACTTCGATGGTTGACAGGGAAAAGCGTTTGGAATTTCGGATACAGAATTAGTTTTGGGGATCGGGACTGACGCAGTTTCGGAGGAAAATCGATCTTTCAAATGTGCAGTCTACCTATTCAGACGACACATTTCATCCACTATTAGAATGTTGTAACTATCATTTACCACGTTAAAGGTTTCAAAAGTTTAACAAACGCAACAGATGAAGCAAGCGCGCTTGCCGAAATATTTAGCAAAAGGAAAACTACTGGAACAATGAAAGCTGCGTTAGTCAAAACGAGATCTGGTAATTTCGATCATTTCGAACATTGAATAAACTCTGATGCGATTACGTCTTTAATCTCTTCAACCTTCTTGGTTCTATAGGATTGACGATCAATTCTCAGGCTGGGCTTCAGTTGGCATCTAAGAGCTCTATGATTATTATACGCCAAGTTAGCAGGAATATGGCGGAAATAGGAATACCTGCATTGTGTAGAGCGGATCTTATCTGCGTCCACAGTTAGTCAGAGTTTACTCTTCCAGACCAGTAAGCATCGATTTTAGAAAATGTTCATATATTCGTTGGGAAGACGGCTGTTCGTGTTTGCTTACAAATATCCTTGAGGTTTATTCTTATCTAACCAAAACGGAAAGCATCAGTTGAAATCTACAACGGCCAACTACATGGTCCGAATCGGCACATATGTTAAAAGACGAACGACAGGTCGGGGTTCAACGACGCTACCTAAAACTAATTGCTGCACAATTTTTTTTAATTCGAAGTTATGCAGTGGCTGGAGTACGCCTTTTGGCGCAACGCCTTATACTAAGTATTAATTTGAACTGCCACTTTCCGCGCAGCTATGCAACAGGCGTTCGCCATTATTGTTGCACATTGAGCTTAAGGTGTATTTGCCACCTACATGTAATACTGCATCGCTTAAGCGCCAAACTTGAGCATTTATGAAATCCATAATCAAGACTTTATCTCAACTTCTTGTACTACAAATAAGAAAACTTAGATCTGAGTAGAAAGCGTTCTTGTTACCCTCCAAAATTAAATCGGTGTGAAAATATGCAGATACAGCGAAAGGGAGACGTTAATTAAGTTTGCCGGAATTGCGTCCAGCAGATGCCTTTAAATGTTCCGCACAAGGTCGGCTGTTTAAAGTGATCAAGAACAAAGCAAACTCACCGTTGTCTTTATTAATAAAATCCCGTGGTACTCTGTGTTTGGAGACAAATGATGCACGTAACTCAGTAATTCTCGTAGGATTTTATCTAGTTTCGGATGGTCAATATATCGATTTCTAATTTGTCCAACGTTCGCGCTAGAGCTTCTTGTTGTCCAGCTTGTTGTAATTTAGCCATAGAAATTCCGGCCTGACGACCGGCGGGCTCAAGCTAGTCACACCGGGATTGGTAGCATGAACCTTGCCGGGTCATAAAGGGGCACAGCCATGATCCCGTTGCATGTGAAGCCTCGAGTGTTGTCTAATTGAGCTGTAACGTTTTTGTTAAATGTGTAGTGATGGAATGAGAGCAAGCGTTTCTGACGTAAAGGGCAAGTTTCGGCTGCTGGAGGATTCTTTGGCCACTGGCATCTGGGCAGATAGTGCTCATCAGCCTTGGTTGGCAGACTATCTAGTAGAAGGAAAACTCCGAATACAAACTACCACTAGGAATGGGCGACCTAGTGTTCTTTTACAGTCCATATATATAACCATGAAATACAAAACTTACAAATCAAGCCGTTAAATGGGGCGTTGGTATTGTCCTTAGCGCACGAGATGAAGCTTGCTTAATTGAATGGATCTCTTTCAATAGTCGACTGTGTATGGCACGTTTAATTAAATCTACTAAAATCAAAGCAAAGAACCGTTATTATCGTTTCCTCTTCGTTGGATCTGCATATGCTCCTACCGATTACAGCATAGACGTAAACAAGAACCCTTTTTATTCCGAATTAAGCTCCTTACTAAGTAAAGCACGAAGTTCAGATATAGTCCTGGTTATGGGTGACATGAATGCTCAAGTTGGGCGCTTAAGTAACACAGAATTTCATTTAGGTGGAAGATACACTCTAAGCTCGACGCGCAACGATAATGGTGAACGGCTTTTGGATAGCTGCGCTGAACATAGACTATATTTAAGTAGTACAAACTTCAGATGTAGTGTTAGACGTTGTGCTACATGGCGTCCTCCAGCACCCGGACAACGGTGGACTCTAATAGATCATGTAGCAATTAGTTATAGATGGCGTGGTTGCATCCAGGATTGTCGTTCTTTTTGGAACACTTTGGTCCAAGATAAGTTCCACTATGCACAATGCAAGTACTACTGTATGTGGTATTAACGGCCCCCGTAGAAATAATCATTGGCTCTCTGTAAAATCGATGGTGATACTCAAAATAGGGCGCCGAATTCCACCTGGCTCGACTCATAATAATACTCGTCGCAATATAAAATGCTAAATTAAGCGCAGTCTAAAAGTCGATCGCGAAAACGCTTCGCGCACCATGTCCGAGAAAATTAAAAGTTAGTGAAGCTATAAATGATAGTAACGATTTAATAATCGATAAAATAAGTCGTCTTGACAGGTGGGTTGAACACTTTAAAGATCAATTTTCTTGGACACCAGTGTCAGTTCCGATTCCCGAAAGCATGTCTGCATTAACACTGTGGAATGTTAGTCCCGAAGAACCATCCGAGTTAGAAGTACACGATGCAATCCTTTCTCTTAAACGCCGCAAAATAGTCGATCTTGACTATGCGCAGGATATCATACTATTATTTCACAATCGGGATGTTGCCCAGGCCACCTTGAATAGATTAACAGACGTTGTTCTGTATTTAAGTATGAAATTCGCACCGTCTAAATGTAATGTAATGTTACAGAATCACCCACAACTCACTCCAACGTTGCGCCGGCAGAATGAAGATCTAGCCATAGTCGACAGGTTTACATATCTTGGGAGCTCTATCAATAACGTAGGCAATAAGTCCGACGAGGTGAGAATACGGATCGCGAAAGCTAGAATAGCTTTCTCGAACCTTCGTCATTTATGGAGAAACGCCAATATTTCACTTTGCCTTAAAGGTCGTGTTTACAATGCATCTGTACGCGCAGTCTTACTATACGCTAGTGAAACTTGGCCTCTTAGAGTTGATGATCTGAGACGCTTACAGTTATTCGATCATCGTTGTTTGAGAAGTATAGCACATGTTGGTTACCAACAACGAATAACTAACGTTGATATCCGTAAACGTATTTTTGGATCTGACAATAAGTGCTCGTCGTTAGAAAAACAAATAAGGCTACATCAACTTCGTTGGCTCGGTCACGTTTTGCCTATGCCCTCATTTAGATTGCCCAGTAGAGCTCTCTTTTCCCATCCAGCACCAGATTGGCCTAATAAAAAAGGTGGGAAGATTTTGACATGGCAGAAAATGTTGAAGTTATTTACATCCAAATTGGGTAGAATAGGACCCATTCGTCTGCCAGGATGAGGTCCTCGTGCGCATCATAGTTCTTGGTTAGAAACCCTTAGCGATATGGCATCGAATCGAGATCAGTGGCGATCTTGTTGCAGATGTCTAGTAGAATTATCTTCGTAACTTACTTTTCTTAGTAGGGCAACGTTAGCTGCGAGGTTTGGTTTTTGTATGACGTGATGCAGTGAAAGCCGCAAGGAAGCTGTATTGCTGGTGTCGCCTTGCCCGATTGCTGACTTGGCTATAACGGTGTTGTGGAGAGGTTTAGTTTGCCTCATTTCTGTGAGTTATCCTGATAAATTTACTTATAGTAGCAAGGTATTCCTTCTCTCTCGTTAATCTGAATAATAATTTGTCTAAATTTATTTATATACTTTTTTCACTCATTATGGTTATATGGCAGTGAAACTTTAGTCACTTTTGACTTTTGTATGGCTAGACATGATATGATAATGTTCAGATATTTAAGAAGCGCTACGTCTAAATCGATTATTGTGGTAGTTTTTTTTATAATCAATTTTGCGATCTTGATATAAGCATATAAACCGGTAAGTACTTACATTTTGTCAGTATAAACCAAGAATTATATAGTGCAAAAAGGGCAATTCATCCAGTAGACCGGTTTCGCCCTCATTGTGGATTTATCACGTACTGGCCATAATTTTCTGCGGACGTCCTATTTGCAAACATTCCTCACCTAAATATAAAATTGGTATAGGACGTAATACCGGCTCCTACTGATGAGTCGCCAGTAAGCACGAAACGAATGTGCGTATGAGATTATACATACCGTTCATGCTGCCTTTGGTTTATCATTCTGGTCATATTTAAAATAATGTGCTACTAGGTGCGCTAAACCTAATACACAACTGCATATACGGTACTTTTCCGTTAGACACAATATCTAACTGTCATACATTTATTTAAATCACTCCCATTGTATTTAACCAGTCGTCAGACACACTAGCAAAACTAACGCTAGTCGAACGCACTGACGCGTTTCGACCTTCCATGATCATCATCAAAGTACGACGGCAAACCGATTAGCGAGGATCAAATCGCATTGCATGTATATGAAAATCAAAATTAGATATGCGACTCCCACCTCAGTAGCCTTGCGTATATTGTAATGGACTGTAAATGTCGGCTACACAATTTCTATGCAGTCACGAACATTAACTTTTAGGAGCTTTTACCACACACACACACACACATATATATATATATATATATATATATGCAATACAATTAAAAAAATAATTGATTGCGCTGGTTAAATAAAATGGGATTGATGATTACTTCAATCTCGCAAACTTGGTTTAAATAATTGTTACCACCACCCGCGCAATCAATTATTGTTTAATTGTCTTGTCTATACATGTGCGTGCAGCCGTCATTTCCAGTCAAGTACAATGCATGCGAGACTACTAGAGGTGAGAGCCACATATCTAATTTTGCTTTCCATATATTGTTTAATTATACTGTCATACATTTTATGGATTGATGTCATGATTACCGCGAAATGTGATAACTGATATCGATCAAGGCCAGAGTGTATGGATTTACTGGAGTAATAGATGTTCAGAAATAGTTGTAATTCTCAATTTTGGTGAACTATAGCATACATTAAAATCTATTGTGTTGGTACTATGTAGCGACTCGGCAACCAGTGTTAGCACCATGTACCTTTTTGATACTATAATGATGGTTCCGGGTACTGACACAACAACCGTAGTATTCGTATCCTTTACAAACTCAGTATATATATAATTTCCATGCCTTTTTAATTTTACACAGTATATTTATAATTAGGAAGAAAGAAAACATTAATAAAAAAGTGGATAAAGGACATTTATTTTGTGAATACTAATCATCGCTTATACAATCATACATATTTATACATTTTGGGTTTTCAATTGATTATGCTAGTGGTAACAAATCTGACTCGTTTTTAATTCTGTTTCTTGTTTTGGCTGGTTGGTAAGTGTGTATGCGTTTGTGTTTTTATTATGTACATGAACACCAACTAAAACAAGAAACAATTCAGATTTGTTACCAATAGCATAAACAATTGAAAATACGTGTATAAGCGTTGTATTCACGAAATAAATAGCCTTTATCATTTATTATTAATGTGTTCTTTCTTCCTGATTAGGTATATATATATATATATATATATATATATATATATTATATATATATATATATATATATAGAGTGAGTTATATTCGAAGTCGAACTGCGGAAGACTTTATTTGAAGTTAGTTTCACTACTGTAGGTTTACACATTCATGTACGAGATTGTACCATCTTGTTTTCCAACAGTTCTCATACAAATATATAGTGAGTATAGGGCGAAATCTTGGCTATTACTGATGAGCCGACATTAAGCACAAAACGAATGTGCACGAGATTATACTTTTCGTTCATGCTGTCTTTGGTTAATTCTTCTAGCCATAATTGAACTAATTTGTTAATAGCTGTGCAACACATAATACACAATTGCATATATATTAGTTCTCCGCCACGGACAGTATCCTACAATTCATATTTTCCGTGCGCAAATAACAACAAAGCCAACATAGGACTACAACACGACAAAGACAAAATTACTTTCAGCTTTGGACCATATAAGTTTTTTAACATTAAGAAAACATCTTTCATTAAGAATTTATTGTAATGCCAAATGAAGTCAAGGAAAAAATTAAAAGTGACCACACCTTATGAAATTTGCGAAATTACCTTAAAAGAAAGCCTCGAATTATCAGTACTGACGACAATTTATATCAACAGACATGACTACTTATTCATTTACACTCAGATGGAGTCTACATTTTAAGGTATATTCATTTATTGAAGAATCCTTCATTTAATTACATATAAAACGAACCACACCAAAATCAATATTCAATTTCATGACGCAATAAATATTAACATAGTAAAAGTACTTTTTTATCAATATTAATATACATCACTATTTTTGGATACGAGAATTACATGGAAATTTAATAATTAATATGAATAATCAATTAACAAAATGCTATAATTATGAGTAATTTTTCACTATGAACGAACAACCACACAAAACAAACCTACCGCCAGCCGCAACGCACTTTGTCATGTTGTTCGACAACTGGTTAAATACAATAGGATTGATGTTTACTTCAAGCTCGCAAACTTGATTTAAAGCAGTTTCCAACATCCGCAAAGCGAACATATATTGGCCACTTTTGCTATTCAATGGTAAACGTCGCTCTTACTGAATAAGTGGCAAAACGAATTTTCATTTTGATAGCTGATATTGCAAATCTGCTAAAATACGTTTACTGATATGTTTTCCACATAATGAAAAATACTTCCTATTAGAATTTCAATAATAACAATATTCGTTCAGTTCTCCAAGCACACCACATTACCATACTAAAAATAAAGACTCTCACGAAAGACAATCAATCGGCATACAAAATACATTTTCAGATGCATGTGTTAAAAAGCATAGCTTTTATATATACATTATATATATATATATATATATATATATATATATATATATATATATATATATATATATATATATATACTCTCTACTATCTATATACAACCCTATCAAATATCGCATATACAGAGCTCCAGTAAGGACGAGTTATGTCGTGGTAAAGAGGAACCAACAACTATTTGAATTGAATGTTTATAAAAATATACAGAATAGCCAGGATGGCACGTCAATATATCAGCCCTTAGGAACTGCTGCTGTTTATATACAAGTTTTTCCAAAATATGGAGTTTGAAAATAATATATATAAAATCAAAAGCTATTACCATACCGCAATCAATGCAGATACAATTAATAGTAAGACGGTGAAATGAATTATTGATGTTAAACGAACTTTGGTAGCGTGGGCGATGATAATCACTTATATAATGAAGTTTCCAATCTTGATACAAAACTTGATCCATCCATTAAGTACATACATTTATCCGTATATAAACAAAGTATTATATAGTGTAGAAAAGGCAATTCACCCAGTAGACCGGTTTCGTTCTAATTGGCAACTCATCGCCCCCCCCCCCCACCTTACCTCCGTGGTTAGATCACCAGCTCCGATGTTATGCTATGTATAGGCTCTACGTAAAGGAAAGGCTAACCAAGAAGCATTAGTTAGTATATAACTGAAAATTGTGTGTAGTGTAGTGTGCGGCAGGATGGCTCAGTGGTTAGAGCACCAGATTCCGAAGCAGACGTACCGTGGTTCGAGCCCTGTGCGCGGAAAATCCCGGCCAGTTCGTAAGGAGGTTCCAATAAGGACTACACTATACAATTCTTAGTTTATACTGACAAATGTATGTACTTAATGTTCAATTGTTTATATCGAGATAGAATACTTGACCATAGTAATGTTGTTGTTGTAGTGGGGCCGTGAAGAATGCTCAAGGGTAGGTGAGTTAGCTATTTGTTACTCATCAAACCGTTAAACGAAAAAGTAACCGTGTACAGGTTATGCAACAGCACAACCTGTCAGGATGGCAGAAAAAGTGCTAGGCAACAACCGGAAAATTACACTCAATCGCCGACACAATCGGTCTCGCACCCATCAAATGATAAACTGACAATACAGTCATCCAACAAATCCTCAATTGATTCACTGCAGGTTGGGCAAAACATATTCTGGTAGGAGTCAGACACATGCGCGGGATTGCCACCGAGTTTGCGACGGCATTTTGACGAATATTGTGGACTGTTCTCAGCAAGAGGTATGCAGTTATCGACGATGGAAGGTTGCCAACATTCAGCCAGTTCTATAACATGCGACAAGACGTCCTCGATTCGCAGGTTTACGCTTTTTTCGTTTACCGCTCCACCAGAAGAATTGCATGAATTGCTTCTGTTGTGATTGGTTCGAATCTGCAACAAAGAGAAGAAAAATCCTTAAAAAACATCAAATTACATATTCAATTTCTGAATACATTTAAAGGCCATGCATCTACGTATTTTTGGAACACTTTAAACTTTTTGCGAACCTAGTAACAAATTAGTTCAGTTGTGACCAGAAGGATAAACCAAAGGCAGCATGAACGGAAAGTATAATCTCCTGCGCACATTCGTTTCGTGCTTACTGGCGACTCATCAGTAGGAGCCGGTATTACGCCCTTTAACCACTATGTATTTGGTCAAAGAATGTGGAATAATAGGACGGTACAATCTCCTAGACGAATGTGTAAACCTGTAATAGTGAAGCTAACATAATCTAAAGTCAACGACAATGCGACTTCAATGCTAACTCACACTGGCGACTCATAAGCACGAAACGAATGTGCATGAGATTATACTTTCCGTTCATGCTGCCTTTGGTTTATCCTTCTGGTCACAACTGAACTAATTTGTTACTAGGTTCGCAAAACCTAATACATACTTGCATATATATTAGTTCTTCGCAACAAACAGTATTTAACACTTTAAACTTCTCGGCCCATACAAACATCTCAACCAGGTACTACACCTGTGATACAATGGCATAAAATGGTTTATTATTCTTTAGCAAACAATTAAAACAAACAAGATAGACTGGGAAATATCGACCTTCCATACTAGAATATTTAAAAGTCAATCTTTACAAAAAATATTTTTGGGAACATTTCACGCCAGTGTGTGTGAATAGAATAGAATAGAATATCTTTATTTGGATTCAAACCACACATGTTAAATAAAAAGGATAACAATATTAGAAAATTTACAATATATAAAAGATATCACAATACCTAAATATTTCTATCAAGTCTCGTATAAATAAATAAATCTGAATAATTTTGATATGATTTATCAACATGTGAACATTCAGCAGTAATATCACTCCATACGCTATTTCAATTTTGATACAATTGCTACGACAAAGGCAAATACGGTCGTTTTAATTAATCGCATTTATACAATAATTGATGATATAAATAAGAATAGATATATCATCGAAGTTATTTGACGTGATAAATGGAAAGATTAAAGTGTAAGTGTTTTTCTTATAAATGAGAATCCTGACAAGCAATTGTTTTTTTGCAAAGTTTACTAATATGATGATATAATACGGAACATTTCCAATATAATAATACAGATAGTAGAAATAAAAAACTTCATGAAGGTATGTCGCTTATGACAATTATACTTTGTCTTTTATTCAACCACGAGAAATTATTATCATAATCACAATTAAAAATATCAGTAAGTTTGTATATTTCTTCTAGTTCAGTAAATAAAAATTTAAAAGACATCTAGGCTGGAGACGTTTCTCTAAGCCCCTTTGGCAATTGATTGTAAATTTTTGAAAAAGAGAATAACTTCCCCGCAACATTTCCCACTAAAAGAAGTGATGCCGCCAAATGTACAGATCTAGTTCCTACTTCATGAATCTTTCTTATTGGATTCATATAGGCACCAGGCCAACGATTAAAGTGGAATACAGTAGCACGTCCTCCGAAACCATAAAATTTGAGTAGTTTCTTATGGCTGATCTGATTCACGTGCATTAATCTACAAATTTATTACGATGTATTTATGCATCAAACACGAAGAACCTACTAACAGGTTATTTCACATAAACTCAGGACAGGTTAAATTCAACACATTCATCTCCGATTCTGCTTCATTCCCTTTTCTTTTATCTTCTCAGTCTAACAACAACACTCTTTAGGATGCTATGAATATATTAAATACCGCTAAAATCACTAAGCTCAAAAACATATTGCCAAACGTCGAAAATGGATTAAAAAAGTTACCCTTAATTTAGACAAGATTAGATTTTCAAAGTTAGCCCATTCAATGTACGAACATCAAAACAAATTGGAAAACAAGAAGGTCTTGCACGTACGTGGGATAAATTAGAAATATTTGAATGTTGCGTATCTGAAATCAGAATACAGGATCCTACGTGCATTGTAGAACTTGTTGCACCGTCCCTATCTACGCGTCATTGGCTTCGAAAATCTGGTTCCACGGAGTTGTGTCAAGCCGGTGAATTAGGCGTTGGTAGTGTCCTTAGCACACGAACTCAAACTTACTTAATTAATGGATCCCATTAAATAGTCGACGATGTGCGGCACGTTTAAAAACATCTACTAAAATCAATGCAAAGAGCTGTAATCAAAGTTGCCTTTCCTTTGTATTTGCATATGCTCCTATCGATTGGAGAAAGGACGCTTTTTACTCTGAACTACGCTTCTTATTAAGTAGAGCACGAATTTTAGATATAGTCTTGGTTATTAGTGACATGAATGCTCAAGTTGAGCGATTAAGTAACGCAGAATTTCATTTAGATGGAAAATACATTTTAAGCTCGATGCGCAACGATAATGGTAAACGACTGTTGAAAAGCCGTGCGGAACATAGGCTATACTTAATTGTAAGGCGTTCCGCCACAAGGCGACGTTCAGCCGCTTGCCACACACAATTATAATAATTTTATAAAATCGATCTTTTCTTTTGTTGAACAATATAATTCAAGCATCCTCTTGGTAAAGATAAGATTCGATATACCTAATGCAGGCACTACAGTATGTGGAATTTTAGACTCCTGTAGAAATAATCATTGCGTCTCTGTAAAATCAATTGAGATTCCGTAGTTCTAGCTTTCTCGGCGCGCATTAAAAGTCGTAGTTATAAGACGAAAACTTAAGCGCAATCTAAAAATCGATCTCGAATCCGCGATCCAGTTAGTGGATACTACATCTCTAATAGATAAAGTTAATTTTCAGATGGAACTTAGAAGTTTGAGAAAGAGAGAAAAAAATTACCTTATCTGACAAGTGTTTCACAGGTTCCGCTAAGATGGAGGAAATTTGGCAGCAAGGTGTCTCTTCTTCTCGAAGCCATTCTGCGAGTTGTAACGAGCATTCTACCGTGCGATTTGCTTTGTCAATAAGTCCATCGTCCACACCAGTTGAAACAGCCACAGACATCATCTGATGGTACACAATTAGCCAGTGTAGGCAACATTCGAGATGACGGATATTAAGATCAGCTGATTCGCGGTCTATAGGAAATCGGGACAAGTCCAGTTCGCGCAAAGAACAGACTAACGCGGGCCATTCGGTCATTAGGCTTGGAGAATAATGCTGGCTGAAAAGAAGTAACATCAATCTGAAGCATTCCTTTGCGATTCTGACATTGTTCAACGCGGTTGTGATATCCGAAATACTACGGTTATTGTCATCGTTTAAATCGGATGACTGCCAACAGAGTTGTGAGAATAGAGGAATGAGCATTTGCAAGGCACCCACCGATCTTGACTCCAGCGCATTCAGGTCAACCGTGCCGGAATTAGCTTTCTCTTTTGTTGCCGTATTTAGCTTAACCAGATTTTGGAGATACCACAGCGGTAAATGGGAAGCAGTAAAACTTAACTCGGTATTGCTCCACAACCACTGCTCTAAAGGGATAATGTCTGTTAACCGAAATAACGGGCTTTTTTCCATGACAATCAGAAATAAGTCAAAAGATGGATTTTCTTTTAATTCCGACCTCTTGTCAACTAAATGCTTGATGCAATATAGCATCCATTTGTGAAGTTCATCTGAAGTGGCTTTTATGGATTTCAACAAGACAACTAGAAGTGGGAATGTGTTAAAACTGGCATCATGTGCATGGGATATGGCGTTTTCTAGAAGTGATGTCACGAACGATGCCGGTAGGTGGTCAATTACTGCGTTAAAAGCAGTTGGAATACACTCCAAAGAGGAAAATGGATTAACTTTGTCAGAGATTGAAACTCCCCTGTCCAACTGAGCCAATATGTGAAGTCTCCAAACATCAACAATTCGTTCCCAAAAGGAACCGTCCACAGAGATTGGTGAGGCCAGTTGCTTACGAATAATGTTGTTAGCGTCATCTGGTGCGACACGAATATCGTTCACAAGGGAAGTATTCACCTGACTGGATTCACATAAACATAATGCCAATAAAATATCCGCTCTACTGTTGGAATCGCGTTCATGTAGACCCGACAACTCGTTAGACCACACACCAGGCAACATTCGCGCCAGATTGATGTTTAATGATAGAAATCGATTTGTTATCGCTAGTTGAAGTAGATAGGAGGATGTTAGACTACGATTTACAATGCTCAACATCTGTTCGCACCCTCCATTCCCCGCCGTGGGTTCTGCCAGATACACACCCAAAATATACATACAAAATAACGTTCTGACGGATTTCTGAAAGAAAATGTTTCCGGATTTCTCCAGGCATTCAACAACTTGCCGAATAGCACTGAAGCGAAATAGTTTTGACATCTCCACGAGGTCATCAGCAGAAAACTGTAACTTGGACAAAAAGTCCGCATAACGGCTGACGAAGCCCGACAATGACGAAACAGGTATTTGGGAGAAAGTTTCCAACATTTTGCTTCTCTGTTCTTCAGTAAACAAACGTTTGAACTTCCACACGAGGACCAATTTCAGCTTCAATACCTTCTGTTCTATTGATGACAAAGTATCAAATCGTTTTACTGAGTCAAGCGTACCCGAAAAAACCAACTCGATAAGTGATGGACAGGTTGACAGATGTTTAAAAAATGTGAAATGATAGTTATTTTCACACTGCAGAGTGTTGCACAGTCGTTCAAGTATGGTGTCGTCAAGCTGTGTGCTAAAGTTTTCTCCAGGGGCACATAGAATTGTTTCTAACTTGTCGTACATTATCGCCTTTTATTGTAGACTTGTCGAATCACAGGCACTAAAATTTGATTTAAAAGAATGACCTTATAATTATTAATTATTTTCTTGGATAAACTGTATTAAGACTCCAAATATTTCATGAGACTCATATCAAATTTCATTGTCCATGCTGTATTAAACAAGATACTACCGCTAACAAGTGAGTGTTCAGAATTCGTCTTTCCAGAGTACACTTTTGATGCCTATTTCGGGTACCTCCTTTAGCCCACAGCTTATCCTACGAAACAAATCTCCAGTGAACTATTGTCATTATTAATCAGAAGAAGGAACTCGAAAATGGGTATCGAAAATTTTCCATTGAAAAGAAGAACTGGGAACTATCCCGCTACATAAAACAGGAGTTAATGTACAATACCCAATATCGTAAGAATTAATTTAAACTTCTACGCCGTTCCGCATGGCCTCAAATTGTCACGTGCAATACTTCGATCAGCCGTTTCACCAGCTATTCTCAATACTAACAACAGAAACCGTTAAACGAACATTGGTTGCGCGGGCGGTGATAACATTTACTATTATCGAGGTTGCGAACTTGATTTAAACACCTGACCAATAAAATAAATAAATTTGTCAGTATAAACTATAAATTGTATGGCGTAGAAAATGCAATTCATCCAGTAGACCGGTATCGTCCTTTTGAGAACTCATCACGTACTGGCCAGGATTTGCCGCGGACAGGACTCAAACCTGGGCACGTCTGCTTCGGAATCTGGTGCTCTAACCACTGAGCCATCCTGCCGCACACTACACTGCACACAATTTTCAGTTATATACTAACTAATGTAACTTGGTTAGTCTATTTTTCCTTTAGGTGGAGCTCATGTGGCATCCATTTAGACCCAAAGTTCCAACTAACCATCCCCAATCTGTCATTATTGAACTGACACCACACTAAATGGAGAAGTGGTATTGAAATGAACATTTATATAATTAAACAAACATTGGTTGCGCATAAATTTCCGAACTGAGACTTTTAGGTCCTAGTTCGTTGTGGCGCGATGGTAGCTCACATGTTGCCGATAAAACTTGTTACAATGATCAGCCTATATCACAGGAAGTCGCCAGTTTTATTCTAATGCGAAATGGGAAGTAAGGAATTATAGAAAGCGTGTTAGATGCGAAATGCTCATATCTAAGAGATCCACCGTCAGGGACAACTTTAAATCTGTATCGTCCTTGTGTAGTACAGGTCGAACACCATGACCCATTTATACAAATCAAATTTGCGAGCTTCAAGTAAACACCAATCCCATTGTATTTAACCAGACACACGCACCGACGCGTTACGAATTTCCGTGAACATCATCAGAGTACGACAACAAACTGACTAGTGAGGATCAAAACGCATTGCGTATTTATGGAAAGCAAAGTTAGATATGCAGATCTCACTTCTAGTAATCTCGCATACATTATACTTGACTGGAAATGTCGGTATGCACAGTTTCTATGCAGTTACGAACATTAGCATTTTTCAGCTTTCGTCACACGCGCACACGACTAGCGCCTCAAATCGCCTCGGACAACCAAAACAGCGACTGGCGAGCACGTAGCGTGTGCTTGCAACAACATGAGGAGAGGCGAAGACTATTTCTGGCGTCTTATAAGAATACCAGTTATTCTGTTCCTATTGTGCTTGTCATCTGTGGCTTACAGGCGATATGAAGCAGGATGAATCCGAAACATCCATCTCCACTGGATATGGACTAACTCGTGTTATATTACACTAAAGGAACAGAAGTGAAAAAGCATAATAACGATTCAATACTGCAACAGTCGACGGAAAATATAACGATAGTCGCATTACCTGCCAAATTATGCAGGGCGAATAAGCGAAAACAGGCAACACCGAATAGACCTGAAATTTTATGCTAATTTATGAACGAAAAAACACCGTCGCGTACTCGTCGGATAATAAATAATAATTATAACTATATCGCTCGCTTAATACGGCTAACAAGCTTGTATGTGTTTGACCTCTGTATTCGCACTGTATAGGTCATAAAAAGCCATGTTCACATGCACGCGCCAACTCTCAGTCGTTCTATTAATGAAAAACGATTTTTTTGAATAGCTCCGAGATCCGACCTTTGGCTTTGGATGGCGTTCTCACATCCAATTATTTTAACGCCAAATAATGTAGATAAAAGTACGGAAAATAAAGCTGTAGACACACGGATACTAGCTGAAATGAAATGTGATAATGGCATCCGGCTCATGGATTAATGCTCGTAGCCTTAACCTGGATGTAGTGAACTCAATTTTTCAGCACCAAAAGCGGCAACCTGCTATAAGGCGCAGCGATGCTGCTTACGCAGTATTGCGTCCACCTATCCGTACAAAGACAGATACAACTGTGTATCAGCCGATAGTATACCAAATAGAATCTGGATTGCTATAAAAGAAGAGCTTAAACAAGCCCCGGATGTTCTCCTATGATAGAGTCTATGAACTAGTTTGCTAACACTACTAAAACCAATGCTCTTTAAAACGCGGCATGTGCTAAAAATACGAAGAGATTGCAAAGAGTTTACTGCCAGCCACGCGGCAGATGAATAGGTGCACTGGAATAATGTCGCTAATGATTTGAAAACAACGTCGAAGCGTAACAACTCATTTGAAGTATACGTTCAAAATTGACATATTCGTGGGCATTATTTCAAATGAGTACGAGCGTCAGTAGTATATGAAGCGCTACTTGTCAATCTTTTCGAAAATCTCCTCAATCCGCCACATTAAAAAAACGGCGTGGTTAGCAATAAAGGTTCCCTTCGAAACTGTTACGCGATTAACATCAACACTTTTACTCTTAATAATGTGGCAGATTCTTGGTCTCATTAGGGACTGTAAAGACACTTTAAATGATGGCCTTCTGATTGATTTTTCAAGTTCGGTGACTAGGTTCAATAGAATCTGCACAAACTTATTACCACAATTTTAAAGAAGGAATCTGTTCCAAACAAGTTTAAAAGTGCCCTTTTTTACCTCTCCACAAGACAAAGTACACTAGAACTCCTGCCAACTGACGAAGTACAAGATTTTTCTGTTCTGCATTATAAATGGACACTGCTTTCATCCTCAGGATTCGCGAAGAGCGAGACAAGTGAGTTAGGTCAACTTAAGCAGGATTCGATCGCGAATGGGATTTGTGGACCGAATTCATGCACTGCGCTGCATTCATGAGCTGCGCGACAGATATCACCGGACCACTCGTGTTCCCTCCCTAACTTGCTTAGTTGCTTTCGATTCTGTCTCGCATTCAAAATTCCTGCGGAGTTACGTTAAATGGCGTCCGCGGCAAAAGTTGTTCGATTGCTCACAGCCTGTTCTAATGACTCATCCTCGTGTATTCGCTATAGTAATGGTTTCTTCTAAACTTGTTGCGAATGGCTCCGGTGTTCGATAAGAATGTGCCATTTTTAAGATCATCGCAGCACTTCTCGGTGCAGATATCGGTGGTGGTGGACGGATTAATGGGTGTCGCATACGCTTGTGATACTATTTTGGAGGAAAAAGGAAGACGAGCTTCATAGAGACACTAATCAGGCTTAATAAGCGTCTATCAGTTACAGTCTAAGTCTAAACACAAAGGAAGCGGCAGTTATGACTAATAGTTTTTCCGAAGCCGAAGATCGGTTCTGGTGCGCCCAAGGGCTCAGTACTTTGTTTTATACCTTTCAACCTAGCAATTGTGCAGATTCAGACTGCGGATAACCTGTTAAAGCTTGTTAAATATACCGCTGATTTGGTAGTAGCATTCAGTGGTCCAGCAACTTAAGGCTCACTCGCATCCCCGAACGCTTGGCTGCTACATTCACTTCAAGCTCGCAGCGAAATAGGTCTTGAACTCAATCCAGTTAAGACTAGTTTTGTGAAACTTGGTACCAACTCTACCACTCCATTTCCGTTTGCAAACTCTTTCCTAGCCATTGAAATTATTGATTCACTGAAGCACCTGGGCATCTCACTTCCTAAGGCACTGGACTTTGCTGTATATCCTATCTAAGTCATGTCAAAACATTTCAAATCAGCCTGTTTGATCAGCTCAAAGACCCAAAAGTTGAAATGAGCCGCGCATTATTCAAAACTTATGTCCTTATTTCTATATTCTATAAAAGTACATTTAAATTTCGTCTCAATTTTCATTTTTGCTATTTTGCAGATCGTTTCTCCATGTCTAAAGCGTGTCTTTCTTCATTGTCAGAGCGCCTCTTAGCAAATGACCTACCTTTATGATTCAGTTGTAACTTGAGCTAGCTCTTTTGTTCATGTGATCGCAAATTTGCCGTTCACTGTCGAATTTATCGCCCACTCGTCACCCTTACGTCACACGCTATTGTAACTCCTCAATTTAAACCCAAAATAGCCTCAGCACCTTTAGTAACGTTGATATGAATATCTGGTGAATTTGTTACTTTTCGTTCTGACTCCAGTCGAGGCACTATACTAGCGATAAAGCGAACATCAACGGTCATCCAAATGGCAACATCTCACAATTGTCTGGTGATTTGCCTAGTTTTTTTTTAAAATTTGATTTCGGAGTGCCAGCTGAGTGCAAAGCTAATACACGCGTACGCTAAACGCGGAAATATTTTTATTCTATTCAGCTAATCCAGCGCACCCTCCAAAGAACACGATGACGCCGTACTTTTGTGCTTTCCTCCCACAAAAGACTGTCTAACGATGACCTTGATCTGCTCAAATTTCGACCACCCTTAATGTTGGCAGGCCAAGTCAAATTAAAGCATGATTGCATATTGTTACAGCGGAGAACTGCACAGGCACAAAGCTCCATGTTAACCAGAACTTCTTCCGAGACTAGAGCCGCTTACAATGGGTAGAGTAATCCTATTTGGAGGCGTCCTCGGAGCTGCTCCATACTTCGGCCCTATCGTGGTGAGCACCTTCAGACTTGAAGCGTTCCCCTATAACAACCTTCACACACGGAGAGTCCACAAATTCAACCAAACAATCATAGCCCTACCGCGTCGTCGCGGCTGTCACAGCTGCTTAACAACTGCAACAATTGACCCCTGCTTCCAGTCTCTAGTGCCAGACCAAAATCCGTACGTCTAGCCAGCTTAATTACCAGAAACCGTCAAAATGTAAGAAACCCGTGGCTCCGCTAGATACCAATTTATCTCCTGCAATCTTCTCCTCTTTTAACCTTAACAATGCCTTTCAGCCTCTGAACAGGTCTCGTCACGAATTGGATCTATTCCCATCCCCGTAACGCTGCATTAGTTCAGGACCTCGAACCCTACGGACTGAGAAATTCCAAATTGACGATAACCATTATCAGCCCGCGATCGCGCTCCGACCATTGCTGCAAGAATCCCGCACGCTTTTACTCTCCGGTTTAACCTTCTTTCCACTGGATCCATCTCGGCAAGCCTTGTCATTAGTAAGTTACTCACACCCAAAATCAAACAACTGTGGGCGTTTCTATCCTTAAAAGAGCCCGATATGTGCTATCTGGTTGAAACGCGGCTGTCTCCTACCATACACTGGAATGATCTTTTTGTGACCAATGGTTACACTTTATTTTCGAAACGACAGAGCTATTGGCCCAAGGGGCGATTTGGCTGCCTGCCCGAATTCCTCTCATGCCTAAATGTTTGACCACAACTAACTCCCTGGGATTGGAATTATTTGATATGATTGTTTATTTGTACACACATTTATATTCACACCGTTCGTATACTAACATGTTTTGCTTTGTCTTTTAGCATGTATATCTGCATTATATGATGAATAAAGCCTAATATTTTAGGCAACTCTTTCTTCTGGTTTTCGACTCAATCTGCCCGTTTGCTGTGCTTGTTACTGTGATTCAGAACAATTTATTCATCATATAACCCAATCATGGAACGCCTACTCAGACCAGAAAGATTTGATGTTGAACCTAGTGCACCAGATGCAGCAAAACAATGGAATCATTGGTATCGTACATTCTGTGGTCTCCTGAAATCAGTCGAATCCATGAATCCGGATAAATTAGACACTCTTATTTCCTACGTATATGAACACATCGTTGACTGTGATACATATGATCATGCTATCAAAACTCTAATGAATCTCTATGTCAGACCGAAAAATGAAGTCTTTGTTCGTCATATACTCGCGACTACTAAACAAGAAAATGGACAAACATTGGATCAATTTGTTCAGATTCTGAAATCGTTAGCTAGGGAGTGCAATTTCAAACCAACTACGGCCGAGGAAAATCGAGACGATGCTCTGCGCGATGCCTTCATTAATGGAATCCAGTCCAATTCAATCAGACAACGTCTCTTAAAACACAACTCACTTAATTTTCAAGCGGCTTTTGATCAAGCACGTGGTCTCGAAATGGCGGAAAAGCAATCATTATCATATCAAAACTGTTTGAATTCTGCACACACTGCAACGGTTCAGCCACTCTGTCCTTCATCAACCTCCGATAAATCTACAGATAATCTTGTTGCTGCTGTTAAACAAAAATGTGACTTTTGTGGGTACGATTATCATTTAAGATGGAAATGTCCGGCCAGAAACGCTTTCTGTAAAAGTTGTGGAAACAAAGGACATTTTCAAAAGGTATGTCGCTCTAAGAATCACCGCCCAGTGGTTTCGACGCTTCATCCTACCATATCTGCAACTGTATTAGCTGCTGCTCCTGATTGTCTCACCAAATGTGTAATAAATCTAGAAGTCAACAACATAAATTGTCATGCTCTCGTTGATACAGGCAGTTCCTGTAGTTATGTTTCAGAAGCCTTCGTTTTGAAAAATAATTGGAAAATTCACTCCTCACGAGAAACAATAACCATGGCGTCTAGCTCATTATCGAGTCATACCAAAGGCCATTGTTTTGTGTCGATTCAATACAAATCATGTGTTTATAAAAATATCAAGCTATCTATACTTTCTGATCTTTGTACTGACGTACTCCTCGGTCATGACTTCCTTGGATTGCATAAAAGTGTAAATATCTCTTTTGGTGGTCATAAATCGTCATTCACCGTCTGTTTACTGAAACCTGCATCTGTTACGTCCCCGCCTCTTTTCCACCATTTAACTGCTAACTGGAGGCCTATTGCTACGAAATCAAGAAGGTACAATCGAATGGATGAAATATTTATCCGGGATGAAATAAACAGATTAGTTTCTGATGGCATTATCGAACCTTCAACATCCCCGTGGAGAGCACAAGTTCTCGTGGTATCGAATGAGAATCACAAGAAACGTATGGTTGTGGACTACAGCCAAACGGTCAACAAATTCACACTCTTAGACGCCTATCCTTTGCCGAAAATAGACCAAATGGCTGAAACCATTTCAAAATATCATATATTCAGCACTTTGGATCTCAAAAGCGCTTACCACCAAATACCTATCCAAGAACATGAAAAGGTATTTACTGCTTTCGAAGCGTGTGGACGCTTGTTTCAATTCCGTCGCATTCCCTTCGGAGTGACGAATGGTGTCTCATGTTTCCAAAGAACTATGGATCATATAATCGCACAGGAACATCTCACAGATACATTTGTCAATGTGGACAATGTGCCAGTTTGCGGGAGAGATACGCTTGAACACGAAACAAATCTCAACAAATTTCTTAATGCCGCTAAAAAATATGGATCTATCGTAAATGAATCAAAGAGCATTTTCGCAGCTAAAGATATTACTCTCCTTGGTTTTCAAATATCGAATGGAAAAATTAAACCTTTTGGGTAATCATTTCAAACTTGTCACTGATCAAAGATCTGTTTCCTTTATTTTTGGCAATCAAAATCGAGGAAGAGTGAAGAACGATAAAATTTTGCGCTGGAAAATGGAATTATTACCTTACAGCTTCGATGTTGTCTATAGACCCGGAAAAGATAACAAAGCAGCAGATGCACTAAGTCGATCCTGTTGTGGTGCGCTTCTAAATGGACTGGATTTAAAACAAATACATGATTCTCTTTGTCATCCTGGAATGCGGGAGAGATACGCTTGAACACGAAACAAATCTCAACAAATTTCTTAATGCCGCTAAAAAATATGGATTGACCTTAAATGAATCAAAGAGCATTTTCGCAGCTAAAGAAATTACTCTCCTTGGTTTTCAAATATCGAATGGAAAAATTAAACCTGATCCTGACCGATTAAAGCCTTTACAAGATCTCCCACCACCGTCGAATGTGCAATCGCAACAAAGAATTGTGGGATTTTTCGCTTATTATTCGCCGTGGATCTCCAACTTCTCCGATAAAATTCACTCACTCGTTCAAAATCGAACTTTTCCTTTGCCCGTCTCTGTGAAACAAAATTTCGATGATCTTAAAAAAGAATTAGCCGTAGCAACTCTAGCTTCTATTCGTTGTGATATTCCGTTTGTCGTCGAAACTGATGCTTCGGACGTAGCTATTGCTGCCACTTTGAACCAAGATGGAAGACCCGTGGCGTTTTTCTCTCGGACGTTGACGCCATCTGAAAAACATCACTCAGCTGTTGAAAAAGAAGCCTATGCCGTGGTTGAAGCTATTCGAAAATGGAGGCATTTGCTTTTGGGTAATCATTTCAAACTTGTCACTGATCAAAGATCTGTTTCCTTTATTTTTGGCAATCAAAATCGAGGAAGAGTGAAGAACGATAAAATTTTGCGCTGGAAAATGGAATTATCACCTTACAGCTTCGATGTTGTCTATAGACCCGGAAAAGATAACAAAGCAGCAGATGCACTAAGTCGATCCTGTTGTGGTGCGCTTCTAAATGGACTGGATTTAAAACAAATACATGATTCTCTTTGTCATCCTGGAATTTCTCGTATGCTCCACTTTGTGAAATCTCGTAATTTACCATATTCTATTGATGAAATTCGAAAAATGACCTTGAGTTGTGAAGTGTGCTCTGAAATCAAGCCCAGATTTCCTTCGGCAATTCAAGGCCAATTAATCAAAGCTACCCAACCGTTTGAGCGGTTATCTATGGATTTTAAAGGACCTCTTCCTTCATCAACTCGTAATCGTTATCTACTGACGGTCATCGATGAATATTCTCGATTTCCCTTTGCATTTGCTTGTCCTGACCTTAGCAGTCACACCGTCATACTTCACCTGTGTCAAATATTCGCAATGTTTGGGATGCCTTCGTACATTCACTCAGACAGAGGTTCTTCCTTCATGTCGACCGAGGTACAAAATTTTCTTCGGGAAAAAGGTATAGCTTCGAGTAGAACGACTCCTTATAATCCCAAAGGAAATGGACAGGTAGAAAGAATGAATGGTACCTTATGGAAATCGATCCTTCTCGCTCTCAGATCAAAAAGGCTTTCAGTTGAAAACTGGGAATGCGTGCTGCTGGACGCATTACATTCAATCCGTTCATTATTGGTGCACATCTACCATGGAAACCCTCACGAGGCGTCATTTTCGACACAATAGAAGGTCGAATTTTGGTACCACACTCCCAACCTGGCTTACTGTTCCTGGTAAAGTATTACTCAAGAAGAATGCTAGAGTTTCTAAATATGACCCCTCTGTGGAAGAAATTGAAATAATTCATTGCAATCCTAACTATGCGCATGTTCGTTTTTCTGATGGAAGAGAAGATACAGTATCTATCCGTCAATTAGCCCCGAAAGGCTCCGACGCACTGATGAATGAAGCTGGAACTAATATGGGACTCTGTGAAAATGAACCGGTTGTTGCTGATGAACAAACCTCCTATAATGACGATACCGATAATGATAATGTTAAGGCAAATGGTGAATCTACGGATAACTCAAATGCTCGTGACCTATCAGAGAATCTCGAAAAACTTATCAATCAACAACGTGTTCATTCTTATAACTTACGAAGTGGAAATGTTTAAATACTATGTTTTCTCAATCCTCTTTGAATTGTTACTATAACAGTCTCGTTCCGACTCTGACGCTACGCTACAAACCGCAGTGGAGGAGAATGATGTGATTGTTTATTTGTACACACATTTATATTCACGCCGTTCGTATACTAACATGTTTTGCTTTGACTTTTAGCATGTATATCTGCATTATATGATGAATAAAGCCTAATATTGTAGGCAACTCTTTCTTCTGACTTTTCGACTCACTCTGCCTGTTTGCTGTGCTTGTTACCGTGATTCAGAACACAACGTTAGATCTGCATAAGGCGCACTATCAAGTACCTATGGATGCAGATTCTATACCGCTCACCGCAGTGCGATTCCCTGGAGGAGGATCGCATGAATTCTTACGTATGCCTTTTGGTTTGAAGAATGCAAATCAGACATTCCAGCGTTTGACAGCGGAAGTTCTTCAAGACTGTCTATTTGCTAGAGTGTATATAGATGACTTCATTATATATAGTCAATCTAGGGAGGAACACCGGGAGCACTTGGACGTCTTTTTGTTTAAGCTGGAACATTATGGATTGGTACTGAAGCCAGAAAAGAGCAGGATTGGTTGCTCTACTGTAAAATTTCTTGGACACACAATTTCCAAGAATGGAATCAAACCCTTGGAAGATAAGGTACAAGCAATCAGGGATGTGCCTGAAACCAGAACTGTACGTCAATTTCGTAGACTTTTGGGAATGATTGGCTATTATCGTCGTTTCATACCAGGTTTAGGTGGAATTTTGGGGTCGCTAACTCGACATTTAGTTCGTGAATGGAGCACGATTAAGAAGTCCTGGCCTATTAATTTTAGCCAAGACGACAAGGAAAAATTCCAGAGGGCCAAAGATCTGTTAGCACCTTTGGATTGGACTAAGCCGTTTGAGTTGGTCACAGATGCTTTCGATGTAGCCATAGGAGCAGTGTTACATCAACGGGATAATGGCATAGTCAAGCCGATTGGATTCTATAGTCGGAAACTCCAAGATTGCGAGAAGCGATATGTCACGCTTGGAAAGGAGTTACTAGCGGTTTATTCTGAAGTGCTGCATTTTGAGCACTACTTAGATGGACATCAGTTCACGATATTAACTGATCATAAATCGTTGATAGGTATCCTTGGGAAAGCGAATAGGCTTAATTATTTTCGACGGGTGAATTCACAAATAACCCGACTCGCAGAATTTGATTTTACCATTGCTCATATCTTAGGAAAAGAGAATGTGGTGGCAGATACTCTCAGTAGACCAGACGTATCAGATGAAGATATGATTCATTCGGAGTCACCCGTATGCTCTGTTGTATCTTCTAATGATTTTGTCCAGCATTTGATGGAAGCACAAGGTCTTGATACTTTAGTAGCTGTGTTGGTAAAGAACCCTACACATACACACAGGAAGATTGGAGATAAGTGGTTACTATGTGAAATCTCCAGGAGCCAAACTAGACCGTATGTACCGTTAGAGTTAAGGTATAAGGTAAATCAACAGCTGCATGAATTGAGTCATCCTTCCATTAAGGCAACTATCAGGATGGTCATTGATAGATATGTATGGCCTAAGATGTTGAAAGATATTAGAGTTTGGGTAAGGACATGTGCCCGGTGTCAAACTTGCAAAGTTTGGCGTTATACTAAAACTGAAATTAAAACAATTGGTATACCAGCGGGTCGTTTCATGCATGTACATATTGATATAGTATAAACGCCCGAAATTTCTAGCCATAAGTATTTACTCACGATGGTTAATCGTTTCAGTCGTCAGTTTGAGGTAACAATCCTGAAGGACATGAGAGCTCAAGAAATCTTACTTATGATGTTGCAGAATTTGATGTCGCGATATGGTGTATCGGTAAGGGTAACTACTGATCGAGGAAGTCAGTTTATGTCTGAACTATTTATCAGATCATTTAATACAATGGGGATAGAAGAAGGACACACATGTGCTTATAATCCCAAAGCTAATGGGGTGGTTGAGAGACTGCAAAGGGAGCTGAAGGCTGCATTACGCTGCACTGGTGGAACCAGTTGGATACATGATTTGCCCATGGTTTTGTTGGCAATGCGAAACAGATACAGAGCTCAGTTAGGAACATCCGTAGCAGAACTTGTATATGGAGAGCCATTGAGGTTACCTGGAGATCTTCTAATAGAAGCTCCAAGTTGTCTCGATTGGGCCTCTAGTTCAGAAGATTGGTTTGTTGGAGCATTGTGAGATAAAATGAGTCGTTTAGCCCCAACCAAAACTAGAAGTCCAAAGTCTAAATGCTATGTATCTTCAGATTTAAAGCTGGCATCTCATGTACATATAACTAACGAGAACACAGAATTTGCTGACTCCATTCTATAAGGGGCCATATAAAGTCAATCCTTTTACCGATAAATGGAAATAAATGGCACAGTAAGGTGTGTGCACTGGATCGCTGCATTCCACAGTTTATATGGACGGAGGAGGAGACTGAAGAATAGTATCCAGAAGCTGAGGCGTGATATGACTCGAAAATGAGTGAGAAAAAGGAAGTCAAACAAATGTGGAAATGAAGTAGGGAATAAAACCAAGACAACTGAGAACAGAGAACAATGCAATATGAAAATGAAACCTAGTGAAGTACCAGCACAGAATGTTGAAACTCGTTCTTGAAGAGTCATCAAGAAACCGAATAATGAGGACTACATAATGTATGGTTAAATATCCAAAACATAAGGGTGTCTAAGGAGGTTAAGTTAATTTTTGGACATCAATTAACTCCTCATATAAAAATAAATCAAATTTTATTTTTGGACACTTGATGTTATAGCTGGTTTCGTAAAGCAATATTGTTTTTTTTAAATATTGTAATTTTTTGGGAGTTTCTTTTATTCATATTGTCGAACTTTTTGACTTGTCTTGTTGAATGTATGTAAAGGAGTTTTATCGGAGTTGCTGAACTGCACAAGTGAAATACTGCGTGATTCCATATACGGTCTATTTGCTAATAAATTATTATAATCCATTTTCATTTATCGTTCTTATTACACATTATTGGGATCTAAAAATTGCTTCAGGTAATTGACGTGGATATTTGTTTTCAAGCTCACCAACCTATCGTACTGTCATCTGTGGATATCAGCGCACTCCGGTAAGCTTAATTAATATAATATATAAATTGCAAGAAATTTAATCCTAATATTATGGCTGGTTTATCAAATAATAAGGATACAGAGCAGTTAGCAAGTGAATTTAAGAAATTTAATTTAAAAGATAGTTCAAAGGAACTTAAGTTTTCCAAATTAGATGATAATACTGCATATATGGATTATATGGGCCTGGCACCTCAGAGGCTCTCTTATGGTAGTGACCAAAAGGCCTCTACACTTAAAATAACGTTATAACATTAAATCAAAAAATCATTAATATTGACTACTAATGAAACAAAAAAGTGATCAACCATGATATTTTGCAATAGCGATAAATTTACAAGATTATTCCAAATAACCAACGTACAATTCCGTTTGCGGAGGAAGATATTTCCTCCGACGAAATTAAGTATCACACGTTCTGGTCTGAGTAACGGGATCTTAAAAACATGCAAAGTACATTGGTAAATTAAAACATTTAAAATATACGGGAAATTTCAGCTTAAAGCACTATATCTTGAAATTCTGTTCAACGATGTATTTCTTGCGGATAAATGTCGAAAAAAGCTTACTGATTTAATTGAAAACTGCAAATTAACGTCACCAAAAAATCAATCGTTAATTTAAAAGCGTTTAATAAAATGATTAAACAACAGAAAAAAACTTTAACTCTCCAGCAAATGTGCCTTGCAACTTTATAAGTAAAACAAAAAAGAATTATGCAAGCAGTATAGTAAATGGCCTGCAATAGAATCAGAAAGACAATTACATAAAAACTGAGTTTGTAAGAATTTCCAGAGTATGAATGTCCAGAAGTTCTTCTTGATAATGGCTATTTGTGTCCTGTTTGCTGGATGGTGATTCTCTGGGATGCAGGGTGAAAACATGAATTTGATTAAGCAGGATGTGTTTTGAGTACATTGAACGAATTTGGTGAATGTCTTCGGCAACACCATAATTGCTAGCACGTGAAGAAATCAAATTCATCAATGATTGATTATATTTGGCTGAATGTGCAGTAACAAGAAGCTTCGTGTGACTGATGACTAACTGAGTTAGTTAAGCAGCGTGGTACATGCAAGAAAACAGCAGCCGTATGTGGTCCGTGAAAGATAAAATGCGACAGTAATTGCAAATAAAGAATAGAGCACAGTGTGCTGCGCAGTAAGGGAATTGCGCTTCCATATATTCAAAGTCGCTAGTAATTGGTTTATGGAGTGCACGTTCTCATAGGTCCAGTTCATTTAATTATAAATTTATTTTTACAATATATCGTCGAAATAATTTGAGCAGTTAAATCACTTTCCTCTATAAAAAGGGAAAGTAAACTGCTCCACCTGGTGAGGCTTGATTATTTCTATAAGTCAAAGTTTAATTCTTGTTAAGAAACTGATTAATCTTCTTTCCATAGTTCAACAAGAATATATCGTTATATTATGATGCTTTGCTAGTGCATACTTTTTCGAACAACAATATGATGCCAAATAACCACGAGTTATCGCTACACACTTGTTGGCGGTAGTGTTTGGTTTAACGGTATGTAGCGAAACAGAACATTTCTGATAAGTTTTTAGAGGCACAAAGGGAAAATTGCAAAGTGGTTTGCAACTGAATATGCCAATATTAAGTTTATTTCACGGGCAGAATGAAGCACTATCGGTGAAAATTCGATAAGACGAAAGGAACTAAAGCAGGCTCGCGTTATGGTCCTAGATATTCATTAGTGTGTACGTGAAGTGATCAACTAATTAAGTTGCAGTATGCAGGATAATTGCCTACACTATGATATGAAACCGGTGAATAAATATTGCTGTTAAACTATGCGTTAGGTCTAATTAGCTGGTCATATTAAAACTAAGAAAGCCGGCTCAGGCGTGAGCCGTATGGTCCAACTGTTTTGTGTATAAACAATACAACATGAAATTGACACGTTAAAAACGAATGAAGTGTACTTGATCCTTGCCATTTAAATGGTACAATACCGAAGAACTGTTCATAGACGCTGCACAATTTTAGCTAAAAGCAGCTGGTTAAACCACGTGAGACAAGTGAGTATGAAAAAAGAAATCATGTGGTTCAATATGAGGCGATTACGTCACTTTAAAGAGAACGCATGTGTTGCGCAAAAAAGAATGAACAATTAATAGAAAAATTTGTATCGTTTACACGTAATGCAACGTAGTGTAATACTTGGTTAACATTATATGCATGAGAATAATGAAATGTATTTCGAAGGTTTAAAATCGCCAGAATCAGCCTTTTTGGTTAAGGGTTTTCATCTGTCTCTGCATAGCAAAGTAGGTGTCGCATCGTGCATGATGAAATATTTAGGATATGTGAAAAAAATTGGTGAGAAGCGTGATATTTAGGTTGCTGTGGTGCAACAGCAGCGTCGTTATGGGCGAGTATTATTTTACAGCTTTGGAGCTGCGAATGAACGAAGAAAGGACGAGGAGAATATCTCGGCTGCTTGGCAAACAATTTGCTGAAATAAAATTGAATACGAGAAGCGTCGACTTCTGGGTCATCTTCTGCGAGTTGTAAACGTAGGAGCTGACTAGGCAGGCATAGGTCCATGCCATAAAAGAGTTTTGACGCAGAAGTACCAATAGATTTGCCTACACGGGCACGCATTGCAAGGCGTTCTAAAGGTAATGCACTAACACAGTTGCCATTCTTGGATGAGGATGCTAAATGTTCTTTGTATTTGAATGAGTGTGCCAGGTGATTTTATTATTTATGGCAACGAAAGACTGCTAGGAAGTCCAGACAACAATATTTTCTCTGTTATTTACGCAAGTCACCGTATGTTGTTTATTGCTTAAAATTAGAATCCGCATCTAGTGATGCCCTGAGCCCAGTTTTCCCGACACCTCTCATCATGCAACTTTGAATCTTAACGTGATCTAATTGCTTATCTTTGTGTCGACCAAATTTTATTGTAATGATATTTGTCTCGTCCAGCGTACATCTTTCTAAAAGGTATTTAATTAATATTTTTCGTATTAATCTTTTTCATTTGTTCGTTTAATGATACTTTTGTTTTTATATAACATCCGGCCTCGTGCGCTTCAACATCACTCTAACGCTAACATTTTTATATATTAGTATCCGCGGAGATCGTTATTAATCTATTTAGCATAAATATATCATCCTGATCAGCATCCTCATTTGAGTTGTCCAAATCACTGGGTCAGGTTTTAAAGACACACCAACTACTTCACCGGCTAATAAATCCAGTATTTTCTAACCCATTTCAGCCACCACATTTAGACTGTCATCATCCATATTTAAATTCTCAAATACCACCAAGATCCTTCCATATATTTTTATTTGTTCGATCTTTACTATAAGCGCAGTTTCTAATTTACCGTATCCTTTTCAATAACACTTTATTCGACTTTCAGCTACATTTCATTTAGACTCGAATAATTTGATATATTTCTTATAACTTCTATCTTTAACTTCATCATATATTTCTCCGCAGAAATATTTCATATAGAAGCCCCTCAATTTTTTAATAAATATTTGAACTAGATGTTGTAGAAGCCATTTTAAAACCACACACGTTTACCTAGTTATACACCTTCCTAAATATAATAATAATTGTTAAAGCATATATGGTTAAAATACAAATAAACTAATTATATTTAATTCAATAGAAATAAATCATGAAATCTTTTTTGTGTTACGCCGACTATAGTAATATCGCTATTTTCAGGACATTTCGCTTTACATTCTCATTGTATTGCGGAGTGTCGCATAAATAAGTTTCGGCGTAAAATTAAGAAATGTGTTATTTTAAATGTCAGCTATTTTGTAATTTAATTCAAATTTATTGCCTAATTTCATTGAAGGACAATAGTAAAAAAAAAACGAGCAATCTGACGCGACTATTGACAAATCATGTGGCACCAGCAATGCAGCGATTTCATAATCGCCATTCATTTGATACGTGTTACAGAATAATTAGATTGATATATAATATTGCTATCATTTTGCTGTCTCAGTCTTTGTCTGTTCTTCATTTCCACACACGCTGTTATATTCAGTAGTCGGAATCACGTAAGCTATTACTGCTGCGCTTGCGGAAAATCGTGATTACTCAATAAATTAATCAAAACCACATGGTTGTTAGTATCCCGATGATGCAGAACATATTACCAACCAGTCTCCCCGTGGTCCTCAGCATAATGTTTGCAACATTGCGCTTTTACTAATATGCCGGTCAACTTCAGGACCACTTAATAGTATCTATTTGCTCGGCCTATTCATGTAAAACTGAACATCATTCCAACTGGAGTGTAAAATTGGCGACCACGACAGGAAATAAGTGAACCAGCTGCGATTATATGTAAACTAATAAATTATAATACTCTACTCACAAAGCCATGCAGCGTTACATAAATATATCAAGAATAAAGTTAATGTTTGATGGCATTACAAGAGAGCCGTTAGAATCTTTCATAGGCTCACCAGTGACTAGCGTGAGTATCAGAACAAATGTCATTGTTTAGAAGAGCTAACAACTTTGCGATTTGTACCCTACTGTCATTTTAGTGATCATTTTGCAGATTGGCGCAAACAAGTAGATTGTAGAGGCCCTTAGGTCACTACCATAAGGGGGTCTCTTGGATGCCAGGCCCGGAAAATCCATATATGCGGAATGATCATCTATCTTGGAACACTTAAGTTCCTCTGAACCATCTCTTAAGCTACAATCCTTAAGTCCGCTAGCCAACTGCTCTGTATCCTCAGTATTTAATAAACCAGACATGATATTATTAAATTATTTATAATTTATATATTATATTAATTAAGTAAGCTTACCCGAATACGCTGATGTCCACAAATTTACTGAACTGGAATGATTGAGACCTTGAAACAAATATTCACTTAAATTACCCAAAGCAAACTTATGGTTCTTTTCGCTGATAATTAAAAACACCAAAATGACGAGAAGATTTACAAATTTTATTCACAAAGTAATCGAAGATGAACCATGCAGTGTCCCGCTTATGCAATTCAGAAACTCAGATCAAAACTGTCTCATTTCTTTTCACAAGACAAGTCCAAAACTTCGACAATATGAACAAAAGAACTTTCAAAAAAATTTACAATATTTTTCAAAAATTACAATATTGTTTTACGAAACCAGCGATAACATCAAATGTCTAAAAATAAAAATTGATTTATTTTTATATGAGAGGTAAATTTCTGTCCGATAATTAATTTAACCTCTACAAGATTAGCAAAATTAGAAAATGGAACTTCTATCTTAATTGTAAATGTGACTCTTGCTGAAAATATCTTCGGCAACTCTAAAAGGTTGACAACCGTATGGATCCCGTTAAAAAATAATATGATTACGATTGATTGGAAGCGCAACAAGATGACTGACGGCAAGTTAGGCTAATGAAAAAGGGTAGGTAAACAAAGTTTGAAGACAGAAAGTGTAGACTGAGACCGAGACAGCAAGACGATTACCAATGCAGTTAACAAGCAATAAAGAGTGTGTTGCATAGGGGTTGCATTGCGCTTATATAATTGATGAATTGAATGAAGCACTTGATAGATTAATAATCAGGTCAAATTGCATTTATTCTTATTGGCCCAGTGTCACGCGATGAAATTGTATTTTGTAATTGAATTAAATTGCAAAATATCGGAGAAATAATTTGACTCGGACACACATACCGAGGCTGTCAGGTCTACGAGACTGCCGCCTCTGTTCTGATGGTCTTCCAATGCACAAAATTTCCCGATGAGTTTTCACTATCCGACAGCAAATATTTAATCACAAAGATTCGACGAGGTCAGAATTTTATTCATAGCACACACTGTTTTCAGGAGTCATCAAAACATTTTAAAGAGCTTTGCTGTTAATGAAACAAAAGATTCTTCTGGTTTTTGCTCATTACATTTTTTCTGCGCAGCATTTTATAAAATGCATCGCCAGATTTTCTAGGACATTTTTATTCTAAATAGTTAGTGTGCAACAGTTCAAATTCAAAATCAATAAATTAATTTATCAACCGAAGATTCAGCTTCAATTTCATTCTATTCAACCTGGGACCACAGTTTTTGGTAAGCATTCTCTTATTACCAAATGAAATTTATAGAGCACATTTACAATAAATGCTATATTTATTAAGGTCTCCTCACAGAATTTGCACTTTTTATAATAGATTAATCTATGAATGACCTGTAAACAAAGGTCGCTCAGTATCTAACCATGAGTCACTCATTCAATAATGACAAAATTGTCTGTTTAGAGAGATACCTACGTGATTTAAATTAATTTTAAAAATATTATTCATAGGCAAGAAACATGTTAATCAAAATAAGGCTCAAAATAACCTTCCAAATAGAAAATATCAAAATAGTCGGCAATCGAGTTTCCCTTGATCCTTTGCACAACATAATCCAAAATATTGATGTTATTATCATACAAACCGTTTTCTTGATTTAGTTATCAAAGTCGACTCAGATGTCAAGATGTCTTAAGTGGTATCGCTGGCTACAGCCAAAAGTGAGCCCTTTATTATTGAATCTTGCAAAGCTACTCGTTTAATATGGGTTTAAGACTTTATATTTTACCTACTTCAAACTAGCCAAAGTCTTCTACAACATTCTCGGCCTTGGTATCTTGCCAAAATATAGGTTTATTTTTTATCTATCAATCCAACTGTCCATTTATCCATCCACCAGATTTCAAAAAAGATCGTAAACACCTTTTTCCAAACGTTTGGAGCTTTATACTTCAACAAAACATTGCAGTTATAGTTCAAACAGTCAACTCTAATGCATATTTAAACGAAGATATCAACAGTAGTACAACGGAGTAAAAAAGACTCGTTCCATCCCAGAAAGCCAGAAATATGTGTCAATAAAATCATCCACCATATCGACTCCAAAAACCCCCTTTGTATTTAATAAGAGGCTGTTGTATCTTGTGAAACATAAAGCTGCTAATTAAAGGTTCTCACAACTACTGTAATCAGGCATAATAAAACCGCCAATATGGTCATTTGCATTCTTTTTTAATTGGAGCTCTAAAGGTAACAGACCATTCATTGCCTGTGGTGTTTATCGTAAACTAAAATCTGTGAAAAAAACACTTTCATCTGCTATACCTATTATTAATAAATTTTGGAAAAGATAAAGCAGCAGCATTTATTTTTTGGTTATTGGCCTTAGACAAGCCCACCACAAAATTTCGGTAACACCAAAATACATCGGAAAGACTACCATCATCACACGTTTTTTATTCGAATACTTGGACCTGCCTGTTTGTCTCAACTGCGCTATCTAGGTTCGTAGACAAAATTCTGCGTGAAAAAATGAATATTAATTGTCATATATTGGTGGCATATTATTAATTAATTCAGACATGTAGACTCGCACTGAAAATATTATAAATGTTTTATCACATTTGGCGGATCAATATGTCAAAATCAATTGCGACAAAACACGTATAGCATATATCTCAATTGATAACTTAGAGCAATTTTTTCATGGTAAGGTATATCGCCTATGCCACATTAAGTTAATTCATGAAGAACTATCAGTCCTCTAAGATTTTCAATGTATTTCGGAAGCTTTTCGGAGTTCTAAACTAATACTTTAAGAATATCCTTGGCCTAAAAAATTATCTAAGATCACTGTGCAGGTGCCTAAAGAATTGGAAAGGACTAAACGGGATCTATGTTATTTATTGATTAGTAGATGACGAAAAATTGCTTCTTTGTGTTGTCAACTCGTGAGCAAATACCCATGTGCTAACAAACTAGGATTTTGAATTACATGTTCTACTCAACACTGATGCTTCGGATATTTTGATCCATGTTATCTTTTAGCAAAATATCAAAGGATATTAGAGGTCAATATGTGTTTGCTCAAAATTTATCCACCGGTAGAAAATAGATACAACAGGTTTAGTCGAGAAAGTCTCACTAACAAATATGTTTTTTTCTATTTCTGTAGTAATATGGAGAGCAGCTGATTTTACTTTTTCACAAATCATGCTCTCTTGGGCAGTGTACTTTGAAATGCGGCTTCAAAGGTCAAAATTAATTCTGTCAGCATAGAAGAAAACCATTTACTTTTTAGCGAATGGCGATTCGACATGTACATTTAGGGCGAGCAAAGCATCGTTGCAGATAAGATTTCAAGGTCGGACTACTAGCTACAGCCACATTTATTACAGCCTCTTGTTGGAAAAGTTTGACTTTATTGACACCATTTCACACCTTGGTAGTAAAGCGACTATCAATTACATAACGAGTGTTTCTGAGTTCATAAGCATAAATAAAATGTTAAACGATGAGTCTCCGTGTTTGCGATCTATCAGAAGAAAAATTTACCTGGCACGCTCAGTCTAATAAGCAATATTTCCCAATATTCATTGTACGGTTTCTGCTGAGAGACATATTGAAAGGATAGTAGGCAGTGCCAAGAAAAGATGGGCATTGATAAATAGAAATATTATATCACATGAAATAAAATTCAAAATGTTTATAATATGGATTAGACCGATACTAGAATATGCCGCCGCTACTTGGAATCCCTTAACAAAGGGTCTGTCTAATAAAATAGAAGCTGTACAAAGAAAAGTTGTGAAGCAAATTAGTCCTATCTCCTGCACTATATACGCCACTAGATTACAATTTGTATCACTGCATCCTTTATGGTTTCGGAGAATGTGCTATTGTATAAAAGTTTTCCATTTAAACCAGTGGTCTGGTGCCTATATGAATCCCATAAGAAAGAGTCATGAAATTGGAACTAGATCTGGTCATTCTGCAATATCTACACCTTTGATTGGGAATGTTGCGAGCAAGCTGTTCTCGTTTTCAAAATTTACAAAATTTATAATCACTTGCCAAAGGGGCTTAGAGAAACGCCTCCAACTAAAATGTCTTTTAAATTTTTATCTACCGAACTAGAAAAAGTGTTTAATCCTGATGATATTTTTAATTTTGATTATGATAATACTTTTTCATGGTTAAATAAAAGCCAAGATTAATTGTTTCAGCAACAAATGTAATATTCGAGTTATAACTTAAATTTTCAATTTTGATTAAGAATCTATCACTGTTTACAGCTGATCTTTCAGATGCCGATAAACTGTACAGTACACTTAATTGCACATATATATGTGATGTGATATCTTTTTATATTGTACATTTTCTAATTTTATTATTTAATGGAACATGTGTGGTTTGAATCCAAATAAAGATATTCTATTCTATTCTATTCTATTACGCCTAACCTTTGTTTACATTGACTTATTTCATTATACAATAATTCAAGGCTTAAACAATCTTCTAATCATGATTGATAGATTTACTTGATGGTCTGTGTCATCAGTAATCAATGGCAACCGGGCTGATGCGTTACACTTAATAATTCTTACAGAGCGTTCTCCGAATCTATTTATGCATCTGACTTACATATTTTGTATGCATAGGCGTATGCTAGCCTGGTCATTTCTTATGTTTACTACCCTCGTATATGACTGTGAAGTTGCAAATTCTCGTCTTCAACTCCTATTTAAACAGGTCAGCGGCTGAAATAATTTCTCGTCCCGTTTTCGTTCATCTGCAACTATGCAGCTGCAGGAAAATTAGTTTCCATAACGACAGTGCTGTAGCACCGCTGAATAATAAATATCAAGGCCGTTTCTATATGTTATTGCAAAAAGCTTAAAAATTTTAATGTAGTGTTCAGCACTAATTATTCTAACCATAGTTAGTATGAAACAATTAGTATCGAACTGCCTGACCTTGGCAATATACAATCATTTACATTCGTCTCAGACCATCTCTGCGAACAATCTCAGCGATATGCGTAAAAAATCAGCAAGAATCATATTGACTAAACTTAAGCGACACCTTAGTTTAGGATAAAGACTTCTAAATGATTACTGTAAATATAAAGGAAAAGTAAAAAATGTATTACCGAAGAATATAACTGATTGTGAACTAGTCCATGAATTAAACGAAGTATTTTGTGCGACAGAGAATATATTAATTACCTGACCCTTACTGTACCTAAAAAATAGTCTGCCTCTACTTTCTTTAATATTAACTCCGAATATTTCGATTTCTATTTTCAGAAACATTTTCAACGTAATACGCACACTGCAGAGGCTCCTACCCAATTGGTGTCTGAGAACCCCATAGATGCCAGATCGTGTTCAGTCCTAACATGTACAATAGAATCTGAAAAGCTTGTATTTTCATTCATATCTGCTAAATTCATACCTGTCATGTCTTGTGCTAACATGCTATTGTTCTCAAATTTAAGATTAGCTTCCATAACGATCGAAATTAATTATAAATTGACACTTAATGTTAGGCAATCGGAATGTGAAACCTTTCACATTACAAAACACCGGAACAAATAATCTGGAAAGAAATAGACGCGAAAAACAGAATTATTAAATTACCTGTTCCAGAACGTCCCCAAATACGTGCATAAATAAAAAATAGAAGACAGTGTTAGCAGGTGTATATTGTAGAAATCGAGTAAACGTTAAATGGAGATAATGAAATAAATGCAACAGGCCGAGGAAGTTACAACCGGTCAACAGTTACTATGCTCGAAAACTCGAAATGGCGCACAATTCAAATTCTTTATACAGTCAAGTATTTAAACAAAGAAAGTTCGGGAAAATAGCTGACTAAATTCTTTTTAAATAAAATTCGTTTCAATCAGCCAAGGTGGTTTAAATTTATCAGTTAATGTCACTTTAATTTTGGCGGAGGAATTATCTTACTCCACAACACCACAAACAATTTGACAATCATTAATGTGTATCAAATTGTTCGGGGGATGTGCGCTCCGATGAAAAATATTTCTGAAGCCGGAAACCGATATATTTGAAGTTAAATTGAAGACAGTGAATGCAAAAACCATGTTAGGTACAAAAAGAACTGGTAATTATTCATGGATTGAAGGAACCGTTTGGCAATTTGTTGTTTATTACTCAGAACAAAGGACATATGAGTGGTCAACCTCATCTTTTAGATAATCGGAAATAAGACCTTGTTATAGACCGTGAAATAACCATAAAACTGTAAACGCCCCGGCTGCAAGTAAATTCCGTGCGATTTTATAGAAATGTTAACAGTTGCAGATAGTGAGAGTAAGTTACTGTTGGTGGCCCTTATTTGGACAGGAATTGAGGTCTCAAGCAATTTCTGATGGCCTAATACCGACGTACTGTTAAAATGTGCTACATAATTGTTAGCTAAGTTAAGCTGGTTATACCACGTGAGACGAATGTGCGAGAAAAGTAAATAAATCATGTGGATCAATAGAGATCACGTCGCGTGGCATAAAGTTAAAAATTTGATACGTAGAATAACGAAAAAGTAATGTTAAAATAATTATCAGTTATGTGTACTACAAAGCAATCTATTGCTAGGTTGAGATTTTAAACAGATAGAGCCTGAAACTTGTGTAAAGGTTGTGTGTTGCCAGGATAAGGCGGTTCAATAAAAAGTTTCAACTTGTCTAAGCTTACAGATGTAGGTGTCGCACTTTGCATGATAATGAAGTTATTCGTCTGTCTCAGCATAATCGGGTAAGGACTGCGATACTTTGTTTGTAGTGGTGAAATAGCAGCGTCGTTACAAACGAGTACTCTCTTGCAGCTATGGAGCTGTAGGTGAACGAAGACTGGACGAGGAGTATGTCTCGGTTGCTGTTCAGACATGTTACCGAAATGAATTCGGAAGCGGGAAGCTTCGTCTTGTGGGTCATCGTATGCGGGTAGTAAATGCAGGAGCTGACTAGGTAGGCATACATCCATGTCATACATGAGTTTTGACACAGAAATTTTAAGAGATTCACGAGTACAAGAGCGAATGGCAAGAAGAAATATAGTTAGTGCATCGACCTTGTTGCAATTAATGGATGAGGATGCTAAATCAGCTTTGAGTTGCATATGCATTCGTTCTACCAAAGAGTTAGATTGGGGATGGTAGGCAGTCGTCTGGTTTAATGTGTAACCCATGCACCACAATGTCGTTTTAAAACGATCCGATGAGAAGCAAGTGCCTCTATCAGTGATGACCTCGTTGGGAACACCATAATGGGATATCCATGGAGAGATAAAACCGTTAGTGACTTTGTATGCAGAAATGGTGTCAAGAGCTAATATCACAGGCCATGGTGTAAACCTATCAATCACATCGTCGATTTTGACGATGGATATGCGTGAAGTAGTTTTGAAATGTTGCACCTTAGAACGAATGTGCTGTGTGATCTTGTTTTTCAGGCAAATGAAACATTCGGAAACGCATCGTTTAATGTTTTGCTTGAGCCTGTGACCCAGAAACGAGCTGTAAGGTGTCTGACATTTGCTTTACTTCCTGGGTGAGAAATTGAGTGAATTGAGTCCAAAAATTTTTCTCTGAAGGCTGATCGGCAGAACTGGCTTGTTGAGCTGTAAACATTTGGTAAGCCTTCCCAAAGACGGTATATGAACTTGGTGGGCTGACGTGCTACGGATCTTTGAATGTGAATATTACCGCGCTGTTCCGTTCGCAGGAGGGATGGCGTTAATGCAGGTTCACTGAGTTTCACGGAGTTGACAGTGAATGGCGACGGTGAAGGTGGTTGTAGCGAGATGTCTGGCCTGGAAAGGGCGTCCGCAATGAAGTTTTGTTCGCCCTTGACATGAAAGATTTTAAACTGGCATTCGCTTAGACGTGAAAGCTATCGTTCCACTCTAGGAGGGTAGTTGGCGATAGCTGAAGTTGCGTTTCGAAGTGCGTTAACAAATGTTGCATGATCTGTGAAAACAACAAATCTGCTGCTGCCAATGATACTGATAAAATGGCGCACTGTGTCGTGGATGGCAAGGAGTTCTCGATCGAAAGTGTCGTATCTCGTTTCTACTGGTTTGATAGTACGCGAGGAAAAACTGATAGGCTTCCTAATTCCGTCGATCTCTTGGTCGAAGTGGGCCCCAATAGCAAACTCAGAAGTGTCTGTCGTGAGTAGAAATGGCCTTTGCGTCAGCTTAGTAGCATTAGCTAACGAGTTGATAGCGAACCAAAGTAATTCCTTGTCTTCAGATGACCAATAAATAATAGAGTTTTTGCGAATTTGTTTTGATTCCGCAGGTGCCTACACAACATATAAAGTTGTCTTGATAGGCCGGGAATGAACTTGCCATAGTAGTTAAGGACTCCAAAATATTCTGCAGCTAACTGTCTTTGATGACTTGATATTCTTGATTAAATTTTCCTTCGATGGCAAAGGTTGAATACCTTGTTGCGTGATACGATGCCTTAGAAAATCAACGGATGTAGTTGCAATCTGCGTCTTGTCACATTAGATATTGCGTCCGTAGTTGAATAAGTGGGATAGGGCATTTCGTAAATGCTTGGCATGAGATTCTTAGTCTGGTTTGAAAAATATTATGAATCTTTGAAATGTCTGTGTAGCACACGAGACAAAAGGCATGTAAAGATATTCTAAAAGGCCAAATGGAGTGATGACCGCAGCCTTTTCAATATCTCCTGGCGCTACCATGATGTGATGGTGGGCTTGTCTGATGCCAATTACTGAGAAAAATTTGCTACCGCTGAGTTTTTCAAGTAAGTTGTTAATATTGGGAATAGCATATGCATCGAATTCGGTCACCGAATTTAACTTGCAATAATATTTGCAGGTTCTGTACGATTCGTTTGATGTGGAGAATAAGTGCAGTGGTGACGCCCATAAAGATTTTGGATGGTCTGATGATTACCTCTTCCAGTAGTCTAGAAAATTCCTCTTGGGTAGTATTCAATTTAGCAGGGGCCATTGGACGCTTCTTGATTGCAATAGGTTGACCTGCTGTGACGATATGCTGCATCGTGTTTGAGACTCATAGCTCTGACTTGCTGAGATCAAAAAGCGATTTGTGTTTTCAAAGAGCTGCTAATTTCTCTGCTGAGTGATGCACTGGGGTTGATTAAATAACCTGTAACTCCAAACTTTCGAAGGCAGGTGTTCAAACATTTGCTCAAGTCTGGTGGAGAGGTCGATGATATTTTGATTTGAAAGATCAGCAATGAGCTGATATTTCAACAGGAAATCAAGGCCTATTATGTTGTGTGAGTTCTGGGCGACAATGAAACTGTAAGTAAATTCACGCCGTTAACCTATGTTGAGTATGCGATGCCGGCAGCCATAAGTAGGCATGGGCTCCTTGTAGATGTTGCAAGTAAACGCTTCGAGACAACTCGGCCATGGAATCACCCATGAGAACTGAAACTTCTGCACCTGTTTCTACGATGGATTCTTTGCTAGTTCTGAAATTTAAAAGATGCTGAAATTCATTCGGTTGTTTGGCCGGGTCATAAAAACAAGTATGCTGGTCATTGCAAACGACGATGTCAGTTTTGCTGTCTATGTGGCATATTCGGCGTGGATGAAAACAGTAAATGAGAATGTCAGATTGTAAGAGATTGCATCTTAGTGGCGCCGTTGATGCCGTTGATGCGCAGAAAGTACAGTCTTCTACTTTGTGCGCCATACGTTTCCCGATCGTGACGCTCCACTGCGTTTATTTTGTGAGGACTGGGCCATTAACTTTGGAAATTGACATTCATTTAGAAATTCTTCCAAACGACCGGAGACAAACTTGACAGGAATAAAAAAACTTCTGGTGATTATGGCACCAGTGATTTGGGGCATATCTATTAAAAGATTGCGGAGATCTAGATCGCCGCCTACCGTTATTTGGTTTCTTCGATAGGAAAGTAGGTCATGCGTTCATTTGACTCAGCCCAGATTTCCCTATGGCTAATCGTTCTAGAACTTCAGCCATATTCGCTATTGTTCTCTCTTAAGAGGTGACCCTATCATCCTGCGAAGAAGGACAAAACGAGGACAAATTTAATTTAGGTTCTATAACCCTAAATTCTAACTCTCATTTTCCTTATATATCATCTATGAAGAAAGTTGGGTAGCAGTCTGGCAAACAATTTTAATGAATGAGGAAGGTTTTTAATTAAAACAATCTTAGATTCATGATCAGAAATATTGGTGTGTGACCAAGATTTGACATGTTTAACTGCGAATAATTTTTTATTATCTGCTCTGTTCCTGTGGGATTCAGCAAGGATTTCACTTCGCCTTGGAGGCCCAAAATGGAATTGGTCAGTTTCCTAATCGCCTCAAGCTTTGAATAAACCCTTTACTGCAATTGTGAAGGAAGTTTTTCAATGGAGTCTACGCGCATAAAGAATAATTCAAAGTCTCCGTCTCATACAGAGCATCAACATTTAAAATTGGATCTGAAGTTCTAACAATATTACGTCATCTTCAAAGCATAAATTCGTATATCAAAAGTAAGCGAATTAAAATGTATAATGCGACGTGAAAATTTAAAACATGCGTGCCCTTTAAAAATTAATACTAATAACTAAGCGCTTACCAAAATCTGCTTCCACAGTTGAAACTGATGAGATCTGCTTTCACAAACGCAGAAACTTAAGATTAGCTTCCATGTTGATCGAACTTAAATATATATTTGATAACTTGGTGTTAGGCACTGAACTGTGTACTGCTTATGCAGCAATACACCCGATCAAATAATCTGGAAAGAAATAAGACGCAAAAAACAGAATAATTAAATAACCTATTCCAGAACGTCCCCAATATGTAGAATTCAAAACACAAAATGATAACAGGTGAATATTGTGAAAATTAAGAATTTGTAAGCCGAAAATTGGAGGAAAAAAAGAATTCAGCTTGTTAAGGAAAGTCACGTCAGTCAGGCACGGGTTAGTAAAACTCTAAAATTACGCATAATTCAAAGTATATATACTGTCAAGTATTTGAACAAAGAATGTTCTAAAAAATAAACGAATAATTTCTTTTTAAATAATATTCGTTTCAATCAGCCACGGTGGTTTAAATTTATCTATAATTGTCATTTTAATTTGTCGGAGGAAATATCTTCCACTAAAATCCTATTAGAATCAGAATCGCGTTCTTCGTAAATGTCGAGAAAGTTTAGTAGTGTTGCAGTGTCTATAAATACATCTAGACACTTGAGGCTGGCTCTGGTTGATTGCCTGTTTTCCTTGTTTTGGATGCACCAGGATAAGTAGAGTTGTCGAAACTAGAGAGGTGAGTTGCTGTTCGAAGGCTCAGAATTGTCTTGTTGAAGATCTGTGACAACACCGTGGTGGCTGGCACACTTAGAATTGTTTATATATATATATATATATATATATATATATATATATATATATGTATATATGTGTGTGTGTTTGTGTGTATGAAAGCTGTAAAGAGCTCATGTTCGTCACTGCATAGAAATTGTGAAGCCGACATTTCCAGTCAAGTAAAATGTGTGCAAGACTACTAGAGGTGAGAGCCGCATATTTAATTTTGATTTCTATGTATATTCAATGAGGTTTGATCCGTGCTAATCAGCTTGCCGTCGTATTCTGATGATGATCATGAAAGGTCGAAACGGGTCAGTGCGTTGCGATTGGTGGTAGTTTTGTTATGTTGTTCAACGACTGGTTAAATACACTGAGATTGGTGTTTACTTGAAACTCGCAAACTTGATTTAAAGAATTGTTACCACCACCCGCGCAACCAATTATTGTTTAATTGCATTTTCTATATATGTATGTGTGGCGAAAGCTACAAACAGCTAATGTTCGTAACTGCATAGAAATTGAGCAACCGACATTTCCTGCCACGTACAATGTACGTAAGACTACTAGATGTGAGAGCCGCATATCTAATTTTGCTTTCCATATATATACAATGCGGTTTGATCCTAGCTAGTCAGTTTGTCATCGTACTCTAATGATAATCATGGAAAGTCGAAATGCGTCAGTGAGTTGCGAATGGCGGTAGGTTTGTTATGTTGCTCGACTACTGATTAAATACAATGGGATTGGTGTCTCCTTCAAGCTCGCAAACTTGATATAAAGAATTGTTACTATCACTGGAACAATCAATTATTGTTTAATTGTATTGGCTATATGTATGTGCATGCCGAAATCTACAAACAGCTCATATTCGTGGCTGCATAGAAATTTTGCAGCCGATATTACCAGTCACGTACAATGTATGCAAGACTACTAGACGTGAGAGCTGCATATCTAATTTTGCTTTCTATATATATTCAATGCAAAGATTTCTTGGTCGTGTTCTTTTCATGTGTAAAGTGGCGTGTTAACGATCCTAGAATTCCGGCTAGACCTGGAATGAATCGTCGTAAATAGCTAATATGGCCAAGAAACTTCGCAACTGGCGCATGGTCCGGGCTCCGTTTCGTCTTTGATAGCTTGGATTTTTTCTTCCAAAGTTTTAATTTCATATTCGGAAAGTACATGTCCAAGATACTTAGCTGACGAGCATCTAATGTAGCGCTTATTGGATTTTACTACTAGTCTATAATTTTCTAGCCTGGTCAAAACTGTTTCCAAATGCTTACGATATTCATCACTTAATCGACTAAAAATTATTTTTCATCTATGTACACTCTCGCAAATGGACAATTCTGAAGGATCTCTTCAGCCGAATTCATGTGAACCCCTCCTGGAAATCTGATTGCGTGAGTGGTATAGAACTTTCCTCCATCGGTATCTCATAGTACACTTTCTGGAGATCTAAAGTTGATTAGACCTCATATCCCATTATGTTTCGGAGCAGAGTACTCTGGTTTGAGAGAGGATAAGAATCAACATAAGTCACTGAGTTTAAGAATAAAAAATTCCCACAAACTCTCCATTGTTCCGGTTCAGGTTTGAGAACTACCACTATTGGGGAAGCAAAATTGGAATTTTACCTTCTACAAATTCTCCCTTCGCACAATTGGTGAAATTCAGACACAGCAACTTCTTGCTTGTGTTGTGCCAATGGTTGTGCCTTTGTTGAACAAGGCAATGGAGCCACCAATACTATTTGGTATTCTACTCCTGTCTTCAATCCTGTTCTCTTGGCACTGAAAGGTTGAAACACTGCAATATGTTTCTCGATGATCTCAGCAAAGTCATGTGCGACGGTGGAACGGGGTAAAAGGACTGTTCTAACTGCCGAAGTGTTAGACTCACTGTGTGTTAACACCCCTACGCCTTCTGCGATAGACCTAGCTTTGGGATCAAGAGCCAGTTTGAAGTGAGTCAAGAAATCTATCCCAATGATATGATCCTTGATATCGTCTAAAATAAATTTCCATGTAAAAGTAGATTTCGGGCTTAAGGTGATCGACAATTCATTCATCCCCCTGACTCCTATCTGACTACCATTTGCGACCAATATTTGATAATCAAATGTGGGGCAATCTGTTTACACCACATCTGACCCAACTATGATTACTACAATACCTGTTTCGATGAGAAACTCCAGTCCATTTAATTCATCGCTTATAATGAATTTATTGCTGGATAATCCGACAATGTTTTCCAGATAAATACTGTTCGTTGTGAAGAACTAATATATATGCAAGTATGTATTAGGTGTTGCGAACCTAGTAACAAATTAGTTCATTTGTGACCAGAAGGATAAACCAAAGGCAGCATGAACGGAAAGTATAATCTCATGCACATTCGTTTCGTGCTTAATGGCGAATCATCAGTAGGAGCCGGTATTACGCCCTTTAACCACTATATATTTGGGTGAAGAATGTTGGATAATAGGAGATTGAACAATTAAACGAACATTGGTTATATCAAGACCGCAACCTTGATTATAATAATAGGAGATTGTACCGTCCTATTATCCCAGATTCTTGACCAAAATATATATAGTGGTTAAAGGGCGTAATACCGGCTCCTACTGATGAGTCGCCAGTAAGCACAAACGAATGTGATTATACTTTCAGTTCATGCTGTCTTTGGTTTATCCTTCTGGTCACAACTGAACTTATTTCTTACAAGGATCGGAACACCTAATAAATTCTTGCATGTTTTCCAGATCTCCGTTTAGAAAGAATCTAACCCTCTTGCCGTCTATTTCGGTGCTCTTAGCTATTGTTGGATCTTTTGCTTTTGCAGGGAGTTTTGTAATGGACCCCCTACGGCTCCTACTATGGGGTTTATCCTTTTCCTGGTGATGAATTCCTCACTACCATTTTAGTTTTTCATTTCCATTTGGGTCCACTTAAACGCGGGTGTATGCAATTCCTTACACTTTGCACATTGTCCGTATTCACAATGTGCCTTACACCATCCGCGCGGCCCATCGAAGCGTGGATGCGACTGACTCCCTCGAAGTCTAGTATTTCTATTCTGACTAGGAAGTTGAAAAATAGCTCTCACCATATCATCCATTTTTCGATGTAAACCTGCAAATTTTCTACATGAGTAACGCACACTTTCTTGTAGCGTCAGGATGGTCTCGGTTTCTGCCCAGCCTGGCTGCACCATAACAGAATCTGATATTACAGCATGTACCTCCGATTTCTGCTGTTTATACACCCGGTTTAGCCCTCTGGGTTTCCTTGGCCAATCAACATTCATTGTTTCAAATACTTATGATGTGTCTCGAAGCCTGGATGGTAGCTCACATGTAAAAATTTAATTTACCACATCTCTAGATATATTCAACCCGAAAGCTTTCGTAGAAAGGCGTTAATAAAACTCTGATTGTAGTTGACGCCGCATCTTTTCTAGGCGTAATAATAATTCGCACATTTGTGCCGAACTTTCAAGCTGATATCTCGCTCACATCTATTCATTTCATGCCTGTTATATCTTGAGCTAACTTAATTGTGTCCTCAAACTTAAGATTAGCTTCCATGTTAATCGAATTTAAATATATATTTTAAAACTTAGTGTTAGGCAATGTACCATGTACTTCTTACGTATCAATACACCCGATCAATTTATCTGGAAAGAAATAAGACGCGAAAAACTGAGTTATTATATAATCTATACCAGAACATCCCTAATATGTATGATTCGAAACACAAAATGATAGCAGGTGTATATTGTGAAAATCGAGAAATATTAAGCCGAAAATGGGAGGAAAAAACGAATTCAGCTTATTAAGGAAAGTCACGTCAGTCAGGTACAGGTTACTATAACTCTAAAATTACGCACAATTCAAAAGTATATATACTGTCAAGTATTTAAACAAAAAATGTTCTAGAAAATAAACGAATAATTTCTTTTGAAATATTATTCGTTTCAATCAGCCACGGTGGTTTAAATTTATCAATAATTGTCACTTTAATTTTGTCTGAGGAAATATCTTCTTCTTAAATCCTTATTAGAATCAGAATCGCGTTCTCCGGAAATTTCCGAGAAAGTTTGTTTGTATTGCAGTGTCTAAAAGTACTCCAACACACCGGCTCTGGTTGGCTGGCGGTTGTTCCTTCGTTGTGGAGTAGAAACCAGATAGTTGAGTTGTTGTGCGAAGGCTCAGAATTGTCTTGTTGAAGATCTACGGAAATATCGTTGTGACTGGCACACGTAGACTTACAATAAATAGATGATCGATAAGTAGAAGAAGTTGTGCAGCAACAAGAAGAGTGGCGTGACTGAGATCCAAGCGACTGGGTGACACAGCTTGTTAAGCTAGTTCAGAAATCAGGCTAGTGTAGAGGCCATTTGGTCACTACCATAAGATAGCCTCTGGGATGCCTGGCCCGTAAAATCCATATATAGGGAATGATCATCTAGTTTGGAACATTTCAGTTCCTCTGAACTATCTTTTAAGCTACAATCCTTAAATCCACTTGCTAACTGCTCTGTATCCTCAATATTTAATAAACCAGCCATAATATTATTAAATTACTTGCAATTTATATATTATTTTAATTAAGCTTACAAGGATACGCTGATATTCACGGTTTACAGAACAAGACGATTGAGATCTTAAATACAAATATCCACGTCAATTACCTGAAGCAAATTTGTTGTTCTTTTCGCTGATAATTAAAAAGAACAATCCATAAGAATATTACAATAATTTATTAGCAAAGATATCGTAGATGGAACCACGCAGTGTTCCGCTTGTGCGCTTCAGCAACTCAGAAAAAATCTCTTTTCTACCTTCGACAAGACAAGTCAAAAACTTCGACAATATGAACAAAAGAACTTCCAAAAAATTTTACAATATTTTTTCAAAAAATACAATATTGTTTTACGAAACCAGCGATAACATCAAATGTCCAAAAATAAAATTTGATTTATTTTTATATGAGGAGTTAATTGGTGTCCAATAATTAAATTAACCTCCACATACACCCTCATGTTTAAGATGATTAACCATACATGATGTAGTCCTCATTCTTCGGTTTCTTGATGACCCTTCCAGAACGAGTTTCAACAAGTTGTGCTGGTACTTCACTAGATTTCATGTTCATATTGCATTATTTTTTATTCTCAGTTGTCTTGGTTTTAGTCTTAGACTAAATCATATAGACTCTATTATACCGATTGACTTATACAAACCAATATGGTTTTATGAAAGATGGATAAAAAATTACGACGAGTCCATCCATAGGGATGTATGTAATAACACTGAATGGGAAAACGATGATTAAATTAATAGTATTTGTTGATAACTCAAAAGCCGTTGACTCGATACCTCTAACAAGTTTATTAAATATTGATCTGATTCTCGTTAGATTATTTAGTTGTTAATTATACAAAAGAGGCGCTATTATTCAAGTAAATAATTTTCTATAAAGTTTACTTAAAGTTACAACTGGAGTTTCAAATGCTTTGCACCGGTTTTACTTCGAAACATATGTGCAAATTTGCCGAAAGTGATCCTTTATGGTTGATTGTACTTATTTGCTGATGGCCTTACAATCATCTTTCCAACAGCTCCAAAATATGTTTATTTCTCTAAAATTAACGTAACATTAGATACGTATGACATGAATAGGTGTTTATTAACATAATAATTGAGAATAAACATTAAAAAAGGAAAGCATTAAAAATCGGTGGTGGAACAAAATTTAATTATGCAAGTTTGTATTAGTTTGTGTAACCTTATTCACATTCTTGACCAAAATATATAGTGGTTAATGGGCGTAATACCGGCTCCTACTGATGAGTCGCCAGTAAGCACGAAACGAATGTGTATGAGATTATACTTTCCGTTCATGCTGCCTTTGGTTTATCCTTCTGGTCACAACTGAACTAATTTGTTACTAGGTCTGCAACACCTAATACATACTTGCATATATATTAGGTCTCCGCAACAATCAATATTTAACTGTAAATTTAATTATGCTTATTTCTCATGATGATGAATAGAATAGAATAGAATATCTTATTTAGATTCAAACCAATACATGTTCCATCAAATAAGACTAGAAAATGTACAATATAAAATGATATCACATCATATATATGTGCAATTAGTTAAATTGTACAATTTATCAGCATCAGAAAGATCAGCCAAAGAGTGATAGATTCTTCATCAAAATTTGGTAAATTTGTTGTAATTTATATAACATTTTGTAAGAAAAAAAGGGAACCATGACTAATAATTGATTGTATGCATGTGATTAATGATGCTTTTAAGATCAAACTGAAGCAAGAATTTATGGATTTAGGTTTAACTACTCGATGTACTCGATGTCAGTTTGCCGTCGTATTCTGATAATGATCATGGAAGGTCGAAACGCGTCAGTGCGTTGCGGCTGGCGGTAGTTTTGTTATATTGTTTACGACTGATTAAATACAATGGGATTGGTGTTTACTTCAAGTTTGAAAACATTATTTAAAGAATTGTTACCAACACCCGCGCAATCAGTTATTTTTAAATTGTTCAAATTTAAACTTTGCATTTCCTTAAACGAACATTGGTTGGGCGGGCGGTGGTAACAATTACAGTAATCAAGGTCGCGATCTTAATATAAGCACCTGACCAATTAATTACTTACATATGTCAGTATAAACTAGTGTTAGTTCTAAAACCTGAACCGGAAAAACGGAAGGTTTATGATAATTATCGACTGTTGAACTCTGTAACAAAATGTAAATCGTATCGTTTACCGTACCAAAGTACTTTGCACATGGATATAATTGAGTATGTGTTTTACACATCATTAGATCCATAGAAGGCGTACTATCACGTACCCATGGAGACAGAGTCTACATCACTCACTACAATGCGATTTCTTGGAGGTGGATTGCACGAGTTCTTATGCCTGCCATTTGAACTGAAGAATGCAAGTCAAATATACCAGCATATGGCGGAGGAATTTTTTCAGGACTGTCCATTTACTCGATTGTAAATAGATAACGTAATCATATGTAGTCAACCTCGGGAAGGAAACAAAAAGTGCCTGGACAATGAGTTATCAAAGCTGGAACACTAGGGTTTGGCCGTCAAACCAGAGAAAATCATGATTGGTTGCTCAGCCATATGATTTCATGGACATTCCTTTCTCAAGAAGGGAACTGAATTCTTGGAGTATAAATTTCAAGCAATCAAAGAGATGCCAAAGCCCCAAACATTAAGCCAACTGCATAGATATTTGGAGATGATCAGTTATTACATGAAAAGTGTATGATCTAGAAGTCTTTGTCTACGAAATATAGCCAAGAGGACAAGGTGAAAGCCTGTGGGCGAAAGATTTGTTGGATGAAATAACCAGTAGCAACTTTGTATTAGACTAAGCCGTTTGCGCTGCTCACAACTTCTTCCAATTTAGTTATATGGGCAGTGCTACATCAGAGAGAAAGTGGTATTGTCAAGCCGATATGATTTTATATTATGAAAATCTAGAATCATGAAAAACTAAATGGTATAAAAGAAACATATTGCATGACAGGGAAAAGATTATTTAACTTTTTCTCGAGTTGCAGTCCGAGAAGTTTGCATCCGCTGTCTACCGGATTTTCCCAGATGAGTCAATCTGATTATAATGATAAAATGTATGAACAACTAGATAATATAGGGGTATACGCTAAAATTCATAAATATCCCACGGATAAGTTAAAAGGAGAAGTTAAACTCTTGGTCAATAACATTATTGAATTGGAGAATTAGATCAAGCGTATGTTAACGTTCTCATACAAAGCGATACAGTCACTCCCGGGGTGTATGGTTTAGTAAAGATACATAAAACAGGCAACTATTTGAAAATTATTGTTAATGTCCAACACTCCCCGACATATAAAATGTCGAAGTTTCTATGCCATAGAATAAGGAAATATTCGTACTTCTTAGACCATACATTGATGAATTTATACCATATTGTGAAATTGTCGATAGATTGGCGAGTTTAGTTGTGGTGTCAATGTACACCAATGTACCAGTACCCAAATCACTAGAACATTTTCAGCGTTTCATCGTTGATCATCCAATAATATTAGAAGGAAACAAAATGACGATGAGACACGTCATGGAGATGATGTACATATGTATATCTTCCACATATTTTAAATTTAGGAATAAATTTTATAAGCAGATTAGAGGGTTCCATGCATTATTTGGAGAAAAACTTCTTAGATATAACACACCTAAATCCAAAATTGTATGTACGATATTTGGATGATATATTAGTTATTTGAAATCACGGATAGGATCAACTAATAAATTTCGTAAACATACCAAATCAGGTGAGCAAACTAAAATTTACAATTGAAAATGAATCATGATGCGAATTACAATTTCTGGACGTCAGTTTAGTTAAAAATGGTACAAAACTAGAACGGGATATGTATAGGAAGGATACTTACTCAGGTATTCTTCTTAATTTTAATTCAAATCATCCATTCAGAATTAAAATTGCTATCTTAAAATCGATGATCATAGGAAGCTTAATATTCACATTCAAAAAACATAGAGAGATTAAATTAGGTAGACTGCGACAAATATTCAGTGCTAATGAGTATCCTCTAAAGTTGATTGAAGCAACTGTCATGAGCGTCATAAGAAAATTTAATCATGACTGGAAATACGTGATGTCAAATAAAAAAATGATCGGAGGTTAATGGTAATGCATTAGTCTAAACTAAGTAGAAAAATCAAAATGGTAGCATCAAATAACAATATACGTACAATTTTGAAACAGAACCTTACCCTAGGTTTATGGAATTCCATGTAAATGACAGTAACTGGATGTATGTTGGTAAGAAGAGGGGGAGATAAAACCTCATGCAAGTATGGCCATGTTAATAGATCGGAACTTGCACGCCATCTAAATTAAATCGAGAAATGACATCATGAATGGAACAGCCGTAGGAAAATTACCAGGTCCAATTTGGAATACAGCAGTAAATAATAATAATAATAGAAAACGAAAGTTGCACAAATCAGAATCGGAAACTCGCTCAAGTAAAAGAATAAGAACACAGGACTAAAATTAACTTACAGAGGTGAAGAGTGAGTAATTCAATATCTATTGATTTATTTTTGAATTATCTTATAAATTCATCCATGATTGCGAGTTATCTTATTTTTTCTATTATCATTTTCTGTTGTTAGTATAGCTCCTATTAAAAAACATTCATATTTGTATGGTGGGAGGGTAAAAAAGGCAAATTTTCTTTGCACTATTACTATTATCTTTCTTTATCAGACAATTTTCAAATTTCCTTTATGACCCCTATTTTATTTTAATTGTAACGTGCTACCCTATTAAACCAATTAATCCTTGTCTAATTTAATTTTGCCAACTCTTATTATTCACTATATTCACAGTATCTTGCCCCCTTTTCACCATGATGCTACTCGCAATTACTTCATTTAGGAAAGTAAGTATAAATATAGATCTGACGTGTGATAATAGGAAATGACAATTATCATTTTAATTTCACTTGAATTACTGATACACGTGCCGAGAATTATTTGTAATAGATTGTTTCTCAGTCTTAAGCAAACGCTAACACACATACACAAAAACACACAGACGTGACACACGTTTCTCTAGTGAATAATCTGATGTTGCTATGCCGCTCTAATTTTACAGGGATGAGTGTACACTTTCAGTAATTGATTACTCCTCAATCCAAAGCAAACGCGAACACATACACACAGTCATGACGTACACTTATCTAATGAGTCGTCGGTATTTGTTATTAAATCACTGTAATCTCACTTCAATGAGTGTCTACATGCAGACAAATACACAAAGTAATTTGACATACACTAACCTAGTATAAAAACAAGTTATGCTTAAAAGATCTAACAACAAGTATAAGTGGGGCAGTTTAATCTAAAATTTTCCACTTGACATATTGATTGTCAAATTATTTGTTTGATGTGCTTTCCATTGAAATAGACCTCCATAACCAGAGGTCAAAATACCTTGAAAAATCAGGTAAAGAGCAGATGCGAACATCTCGGAGCGCAACTCGAGAAAAAGCTAAATAAGCTATGTGGTATTCTTGGAAACTTGTTGCTTGTGTTTATTGCTGCAGTGCTGCATCTCGGACATTCACAGTATTGACTTATCAAAAGCCGCTGATATATATCCTAGGTAAGACAACAGACTTAATTATTTTCGGCGTGTGAATTCACAAATAACCCAACTAGCAGAACTTGACTTTACCATTTCTCATATTTCAGGAAAAGAAATTTTGGCGACGGGACACTCAGCAGACCTAATCTGGTCGGAGCCACTCATCGGTTTGATTGCCTTTTTGAATGATTTTACCCAACAATTGGCGGAAGCGCATATTGATAATCTTTCAGTAATTGCGTTGGTTAGGAATCAGCTTACGCATGATAGAGGATTGGAGATAATAGATTACTGTGTGAAATTTCTGTGAGCCAACTTAGACCGTATGTACCGTTGGAATTAAGGTAAAAAGTACTTCACTTGCTGCATTATTTGTGTCACCCTTCCATTAAAGCAACTGTCAGGTTGGTCACTGATATATATGTCTAAAAATGCCGAAGAACATAAGGGCTTAAGTAAAAACATGTTTCCGGTGTCAAATTTGTAAAGTTTAGCGACTTACTAATACCAAAGTGAAAAAATTAGCATATCAGCGGGTCATTTTATACATGTTTACATCGATATTGTAGAAATGACAAAATTCTGTGGTCAGATATATTTTCTCACGTTGGTCGACCGTATCAGTCGTCATTTTGAAGTTGCGATTTTGAAGGATATGACAGCCTAGGAAGATATAATTTTGTTCTAGCATAATGGGTGTCACGTTGGGCTTTGCCGGTAAGGGTCACTAATTATCAGTTTGTCTTAACACTTTCTCAGATCATGGAATGCTATAGAAATTGAAGTGCGGCACACAAGTGAATACAATGCCAGAGCTAATGGTATGTTCATGAGGCTGCTCAGAGAACTGAAATCTGCATTACGATGAACAAGAAGATCTAGTTTGGTACATGAATTACCTTTAGATTTGTTTTCAATTCGAAACGGGTACAGAGCACAGCTAAGAACAGGAATAGCAGAGCTTAATATTAATCAATGTTGCCGTCTTGATATAAAAAACAGACCCATTATGTACATACATTTGTCAGTATAAACTAAGCATTATGTTGAGTGTAGAAAAGGCAATTCATCTAGAAGACAGGTTTTGTCCTTATTAAAATCTCATCACAAACTGTCCAGAATTTGCCGTTTTAGAAGAGGCCATACGTAATCACTCATATGACTGAAAAATTGCATTTATAGCAATGAATTGCACCGAAGGATGTGTAGCATCCTATCGTTGCCTTCATCAGTTTACCTGGATGGAGGAGGAGAAGGAAGAACAATGCCAATCAAAGTACAAATGGTCTGAGGCGAGATCATAATTAAACTTGTTGGAAAGGAAGCAAGAGTTAAACCAACGTAAAATTTCAATTAAGCCTAACTCCAATAAAGTATTAAAAGCACGTACCAGCACGACACTGGGAAACGCATTCTGGAAAATTTGTCAAAAGACCTAAGAATGATGACTACGTTTATGTTTGAACATATGTATTAAACATTAGGTTTTATGTGGAGCTTGACAAGTCTATATATGTTTTCCTGAATATTGAATTTTAACTAAAATACTTTGAAAATAAAATTTTGAATCGCCTAGCAATATTTATTTTCTTTTATTATATTGTAAGATATCTAAACTTAGTCACAGGTATATTGATTTGGTTCTCTTTTTTAAGGTCTTCACTTTTGTAAATGTACACTATGTCGCAAAATAACTTTAATGACTTACAGAAAATATTGGGAGTTCTCAAATATTATCGCAAGTTCCTTTCCAATCTATTTAAGCACCTGCGGAATCGAAAATGACTTAACAGAAACTCCACTATTTCTTAGTCGTTTGATGACGAGAAAATACTTCGTAATGCCCTTGACTCGTTAGTAAATGCACCAGTGCTAACACATACAGACTTTCAACGATCTTTTATAATCACAACTGATGCTTTTGTATTTGCAATTTGGGCTACCTTGGAACAAGAGATCGACGGATTTCGGAAGCCTCTTTTTTACTCGGGTATAATTCAACTGGTAGAAACTAGATACGACATTTTCGTTGTAAAAACTCCTCGCCATTCATGACCATTTCATTAACAACATAGGCAGCAGCAGATTTGTTGTTTCTACAGATCATGCATCATTAGTTAGCTTAATTTGCAATATGACTTGAATTGTCGCAAAGTACCCTGCGAGAGTAGAAAAACAGCTGTCAATTGAAGACACACATTCTAGGCCAGACATCTCGCTACTACCACCTTTGCCTTCGCAATTCTCAGTCAACTCCGTGACTCTTAATGAACCTACATTAGCACCATACATCTTACGAGTAGAAAAACGCGGTGCCACCCATATTCAAAGATCAATAGATCGTCATCTCATCATGTTCGTATGCGGACTGTGGGAAGGTTTATTATATTGTCTACTTCACATGTACGCAACCCCACAAGCCACTTCGGCTCACCAGCATCCAGAGAATGATTCTAGATTCCATTCCATATTTTTCTTACCGGGGTAATAGGTGACTGTCTAACTTATTACAGCTCGTTCATAGGGCCATAGACTCAGGCATAACGATAAGCGATGCGTCTTTGAGTGTGCTATATGCCAAAAGAATAAAATCTCCCGGCACACTCATTCTAGCTGAGAACATTTCCTAAAAACGTTACGCCTAGCCATCTTTCAAATTGACATAGTTCATCTGACTCGAGTTCAAGGTTTTGGATTCGTTCAAACTTTGATTGGTAGATTCACCCGTTAGCCTGCAGCTTTACCTCTTGGCACGATTTATTCAGATGAAGTCGCTAATTGTTTTATCTTGGCAGAGATAGCAAATTATGCTGTTCCTAACGAGGTCAGTACTGATAGAGTTACATGCTACTCATCCGATAGTTTGAAAACTACCTTGTGGTTCATGGGATACACCTTACCTCAGACTACTTCCTACCACTTAATAACTTACGCTATCGTAGCAAGAATGCAAAGGGTACTCAAAGTAGCTTTAGCGTCTTCGTCCATCAATGGCAACTAGTTCGATGCACTACCTTTAGTACTCCTCGCTATGAGTTCACGTAGACGCGAATCTATCCGAACATCTGCGTCACAAATCCTGCATGGCATGAATCTACGCCTGCCAAGTCAGATCTCATGTTTACTACCCCAAAAGTGGAAGCGTTTCGCCTTCGACTTCATTTGTGTAACATGTCTGTTCAGTAGCCAATACCTGCTCCTTGGCTAATATTCATTCATCCGTAGCTCCATAACTGCAATAAAGTAGTTGTATGTTATGACACTGCTGTTGCACCATTGAAATGTAAGTATCGTGGTCCTTACTCGATATTGTTTAGACATCCTAAATATTTCATTATCATACAAGGTGTAACATCTACTTAGGTAAGCATAGACAGGTTGAAACCTTTTATCGAAACACCTGATCCTGGCGACATACAATCTTCTACATGCGCTTCCGGCTCTATATGCCTAAAATCTAAACAAAGAAATAAATTACTTTGCATTAAACGTAATTGGTAGGATTTTTCTATGCATTGTTAATTTTTCTATGTAGCACATGTTAATTTTTTGCACACCACTTGCGTCTTATTCACATTACGGGATCACGTAATATGGATCCACATTGATCACTTTTTTCATTCTCAATTTTCTCACGTGATATAACCAGCTATTTATAGTTAACAATTGTGTAGCGTCTGTGAACATTCCTTCGGTATTCTGCGATTTCTGCGTCAATGTTCTAGTACTCTTCTTTTAGTACTGACATTTGTTTTGCTTGCAGTATTGTTTAGACAACCTACAGTTGCAAACTATGACTGACGCTTGAGCCAATATTTGCCTATTTTAACCTGATCAGCTACTTATAAATAAAAATTTGTGTAGCAACACAAATTAGTTAGGGTTTTTTATCATTGTATAGGCAATTATCATGCATACTACAACTTAATCAGTCATGAATTTTACATTCACTCACAAATATCATGAACTAAAACGCCGAGCACACACTAGCTCCATTGATCGTATCGAACTCTCTCATTGACAGTGATCCAATCTGCTCAGGAAACAAAATCTCCAGTTGCAGTCCACTTCGCGGTTTTCACGCTGCGGCTCTCAAAACCCATTAGCACTGCTATATTTCGCTCCATGTGGTATGACCTACATCTACGGCTAAGAGTTTGTATAGCAATTACCAGTAGTTATTTGACTTCTTATCACTGTTGATGCAATTAACGTGTATGCAACAGCCCAGCGCGTTGCAATACTTTTTTGGTTAAACTAGGGGCTCAAAAGTAACCAGCATCTTAACTGTGTTCAAGCTCTGCTGTACAGTACTAATCAAGTCTCGTCAAGAGGATGTTTTACCTTTTCCCTTTTTTCACAGAAAGGAAAGTGGTGCAACAGCTCAAATTAATTCGCCGAAATTTTATCAAAAATAAATTGAAAATTTAATCCGCTGGACCAAATAAATGCCACGTCACATCTATATAAGCGATATGAAATTACCACGCAAAATATTCTGCTCTCCTTGCTATCTGTTATTGTTGTCGCCTTCTCTGCTGCACTGACTATCTACACCGGAAGTCCTATTTGCGTTTAACACGCTTTATCACTAATTCGGCTAGTCTTCAATCACACCAATTAACATGCTGCTGCACATCCAGTCATACTTAATCAACCATATATTAATCGCATTTCTACGTGTAGCAGCCATCTCGTTGTTACCGCAGACATTCAACAAGACTAGTCAAGGACTTCGTACGACAACCAATATACCCTACTTCGTCAATTCTACTTATTCACGTACATCTGCTCAAAGGATCACCAGCCGAAGTACATGGCACAAAGAGCTAGTGTATAGAAGGACTTCTGGGTATCCAAACCCTTCTAGTACTCACTGTAGAGGCCCTTTAGTCACAACCTTAAGAAAGTCTCTGAGATGCCAGGCCCATATAATTCATATATGCGGTATGATCATCTAATATGGACACTTAAGTTCCTATGAACAATCTTTTAAATTACATTCCTTAAGTCTACTTGCTAATTGTTCTTTATCTTCAATATTTGATAAACCAGCCATAATATTAGGATAAAATTTCTTGCAATTTATCTATTATATTAAGTAAGCTCACCGAGATACGCTGATATTCACAGATCACAGAAAGATAAAGAGTTACCTGAAGCAAATTTGAGATCCTTCCCAATAATAGGTATTAAGAACGATAGATGAATATGAATTTTAAATCTTTATTAGCAAAGAGTACTCAGATAGAACCACGCAGTATACCGCTTGTGCAACTCAGCAACTCAGATAAAACTCTCTTATAAACATTCAACAAGAAAAGTCAAAATTTCGACAATATGAACAAAAGAACTTCCAAAAAAATTTACAATATTTAAAAAAAGTATAATATTGTTTTACGAAACCAGCGATAACATCAAATGTCCAAAATTTAAAATTTGATTTACTTTTATATGAGGAGTTAATTGATGTTCAATAATTTAATTAACCTCCACACTCACAAACTCTCATGGGTTTTGTCTGTGGAGGAAGTTAAATCCTCCGCCTTATGTAAAATAACATTGACTGATAAATTTAAACCACCATGGCTGATTGTAACGAATTTTATTTAAAAAGAATTTTTTCTTTTTATTTTCCAGAACATTCTTTGTTTAAATACTTGATTTTGAATTGTGCGCCATTTTCAGTTTTTCGAGTGTCTCGCTCCTTGACTGGTCTTGTTAATTTTGGTCTGCTGCATTTTAACAATTTTCTCTAGTAAACGAATACATTTCATCAAATATATTACTCCATCAATTGCTTTTGTTCTAATATAATACAATATTGAGAAGAATCGTTCTGGAACAGGTAATTTGATTCATTCTGTTGTTCACGTATATCTCTTTCCAGATTATTTGTTCGGGAATTGTCAAGATACAACGTTCGCATTCCGATTGCCTAACATTAAGTGTTGATTTAATTGTTATACCAATTACCCATGGATAAAGATATTAAATTTGAGGACACAAGTAGGTTAGTGCAGGATATTGCGGAATTGAACCTAGGAGATGCAAATAGTAATATAAGCCTATCAGACTCTACTGTGAATTTTAGGACTTCAAGCGATCTGGCATCAGACTCGAATAGGTTAGGAGCCTCAACAAAATTTGGCGACCGCGCCAGTCCAAGAATTTTAAGTCTACCGCAGTACAAATCAGAAAAACATTCAAGTTGGGTAGGAGATGCCCAAATGATATTTAGTGCTTATAATATTGTAAATCCTATGGAGAAATTTGTTGCAGCATGGATGGCATTGCCTGAAAATTTCCGAAATGCCTTGGAAAATTTCAGAGACAGAACTGTGGAAGAAAAGCCGTACAATGCATTTGAGTTATTAATGGCTGAAATTCAACAGAGATATCAGCCTGGAAGATCAGCGCAAATGTGCGAATTATTACGCTTAGAAAAAATGGGGCGTCAACTACCGTCCGAATTTTATGAACGCCTTTGCACAAAAGCTTCCAGGTTGAATATATCTAGAGATGTAGTCAACTCCATTTTCACAGCTGAGCTACCAATTAGGCTTAGAACAACATTGGAAGTATTTGACACAATGAGCATAGATTGGCCAACTAAACTCAGAGGGTTAGACGGCGTGTATAAACAGCAGGAACCACAAGTACATGCTGTAATAGCAGATTCTGTCACGATGCAGCCAGTCAGGGCAGATACCGAAAACAACCTGACTATACAAGAAACCTTGCGTTTCTTATGTAGAGAAGTTGCTAGCTTACGTAGTGATATTGCACAACTTCAGAGTCAGGATAGGTACACTAGACGTCGAGGGAGTCACTCGCGTCAACGCTTCGAAGGGCCACGCGGATGGTGTAAGGCACATTGCGAGTACGGACGCAGTGCGAAGTGCCAAGGTGAAAATTGTATATACCCGCGATTAGGTGGACCCAGATGGAAAGGAAGCACAAAACCGGTAGAGAGAAATCCATCACCGGGAAAAGGACAAAACCCCCGCTAGTAGGAGCCGTAGGGGGGTTCCATTGCAAAGGCTCCCAGATATGCCTTTAAAAGGCATACTCAAAGCAAAAGATGCGACTAGAGCAAATAGCACCGATATAGAAGGCAAGAGAGTCCGATTCTCACTAAGCGGAGATCTTGAAAACATTGCCGGATTGTCCAGCAACAAGTTCATTATTAAGGATGAATTATCTGGATTAGAATTTCTTATCGATACGGGTGCTGAGGTAAGCATAGTTAGGTCAGACGTGGTGGAAGCAGATTGCCCCACATTTGATTATCAACTATGGGCCGCTAACGGTAGTCCGATTGGAGTAAAAGGGATGAAAGAAATGTCGGTAACATTAGGCCAGAAATCTTCCTTCCGATGGAATTTTCTAGTAGCCGATGTCAAGGACCATATCATTGGCATGGATTTCTTGACACATTTCAAGCTGACATTAGACCCCAAAGCTAGGACTATCGCAGAAGGCGTAGGGATATCAACACCTACTGAGTCTAACACGTCGGCAGTTAGAACAGTCCTTTTACCTCGTCCAACAGTCGCACATGACTTTGCCGATATAATCGAGAAGCACCTAGCAGTGTTTCAACCTTTCAGTGCCAAAAGGATAGGTTTGAAGACAGGAGTAGAACACCAAATAGAATTGGTGGCTCCGTTGCCTTGTTCACCAAAGGCTCAACCATTGGCACAACACAAGCAACAGGTTGCTTTGTCCGAATTTCACCAATTGCGCGAAGAGGGGATTTGTAGAAGGTCAAATTCCAATTTTGCTTCCCCAATAGTGGTAGTTCCCAAACCTGAACCGGGTCAATGGAGGGTTTGTGGAAATTATCGTCTATTAAACTCAGTGACGAAGGGTGATTCTTATCCTCTCCCTAACCAGAGTACTTTACTCCGAGATATAATGGGATATGAGGTTTATTCAACTTTAGATCTCCAGAAAGCGTACTATCAGGTACCAATGGAAGAAAGTTCGATACCACTCACCGCAGTCAGATTTCCAGGAGGGGGATCGCATGAATTTCTTCGAATGCCTTTTGGTTTGAAAAATGCCAGTCAGACATTCCAGCGTTTGGCTGAAGAAATCCTTCAGAGTTGTCCATTTGCGAGGGTATATATAGACGACATAATAATTTTTAGTCGCTCACGAGACGAACATCGTACGCATTTGGAAACGGTTTTGACCAGGCTGGAACAATATGGATTAGTGGTCAAACCTAATAAGAGTAATATCGGTTGCTCTTCAGTTAAATACCTTGGTCATATACTTTCCAAAGACGGAATTAAACCTTTGGAAGATAAGGTCCAAGCTATTAAGGACGTAACGGAACCCCGAACCGTACGCCAGTTGCGAAGGTTCTTGGGCATGATCAGCTATTATCGTCGATTCATTCCAGGTCTAGCCGGAATTCTTGGATCGTTAACACGCCATCTCACTCGTGAAAAGAGCACGATCAAGAAGTCTTGGCCTATAAACTTGAGTCCGGAAGACCGAGAAAAATTCCAAAAGGCCAAGGATATGTTAAGTGATATAACCACATTAGCACCTGTAGATTGGGAAAAACCTTTCGAACTAATCACAGATGCCTCAGATGTTGCATTAGGGGCAGTGCTACAGCAAAGAGATCAGGACATAGTAAGACCGATTGGGTTTTATAGCCGTAAGCTTAATGATCGAGAAAAACGTTATGATACGTTTGGCAAAGAGCTTCTAGCAGTGCATGCGCTGTGCTACACTTCGAGCATTACGTAGACGGCATAAGTTTAAGTTATTGACCGATCATAAGCCATTGATCAGCATACTTGGTAAAACAGCTAGGCTTAATTACTCTCGTTGAGTGAATTCCCAAATAACACGGTTAGCAAAGTTCGATTTCACTGTGTCTCATATTGCTGGTAAGGAGAATGTGGTAGCTGATGCACTTACCCGACCGAATGAAGATGATGTCGAGCTGATATTTCAAGGTCCTTTGAAAAGTTTAGATGATTCAATGCACGATTTCATTAGTCAAATCGAGGAAGCGCAGGATCGGATCCCTTTACATTAGTGTTGTCTAAAATGCCAGGATATGTTCGTAAGCTCATAAGTGGCAAGTGGTTTTTATGCGAAACATCTAGAAGTCAACCACGACCATATGTGCCGTTGGAGTTACGGGCCAAGATTATCCAAGTGTTACATGACATGGGTCATCCATCCATTAAAGCCCCCATTCGATTGATCAACGACAGATACGTATGGCCGCACATGTCTAAAGACATACGGGTATGTGTAAGGGCCTGTGCCAAGTGTCAAACGTGTAAGGTGTGGAGACATACCAGAACCAAGATAAAGAACATTGGAATACCAAATGGACGGTTCAGACACGTACACATAGACATTGTCGAGATGCCTTAAGTAAGCGGAAACAAATATTTGCTGACTATGTTAGATAGATTTAGTCGTCAATTTGAAGTGGCGATTTAAAAAAAAGCATGACAGCGCAAGAAGTCTTGTTCGCGTTTCTACATAATTGGATATCGCGTTATGGTGTTCCGAAAAAGGTCACTAGTGATCGCGGTAGTCAATTTATGTCAGAGCTTTTCGTAAGATCCCTCAACATCATGGGAACCACTATAATACATACTAGCGCGTATAACCCACGAGCAAATGGGATGGTAGAAAGGCTACATCGTGAACTGAAAGCTGCATTAAGGTGTACTAGTGGAACAAGCTGGATACACGATCTTCCTATAGTACTACTTGCCATGCGCAACAGATATAGGGCACAATTAGGTACTTCCATAGCAGAAGT